>SSNS01000112.1:9636-145532 GCA_006937985.1 Aphyosemion australe
GCACTAATTTTACTTTACATGGCGACTCTCAAGACTCTAAACTACAAATGAATGAGATTTTTACCATTTTAAATGAGAAAACCAAGACTTACCGAACAATAGAGAGATGAGTCTGCGCGCCAATAGATTTAAATGGCTGCCGGCCTTCTTCTTCTACCCATAATCCAAAGCGTGCAGGACTAAATCCCGTGCATTCTCGCGAGATTTAACAAAGAATTTTGATGTGTGAGGTTTTGTCATTTCATATAAATATAAGGCATTTTATGCAGAAAAATGGTGAAAATATGCCATCTTTTTTGCAACGAAATTTGGATAATGGATAAAGCCAGGTTTAATGTAAAATAATAATAATAATTTATGGTTTATTTTGTTGATTAGTTACAAAGATTTCTTCGGATGTGATTTTTAGTTTTAGAATAAACTAATATTTACTGAACAAATCTGTATATTTCAAGTTTCACCATGTTTTTTGGAGTTCCGACATTCAAACCTCAATTTATTTTTTTATTTTTATTTAACCTTTATTTAACCAGATGAGTCGATTGAGAACTCATTCTCATTTACAACGACGATCTGGCCAAGAGGCAGCAGCAACAGACACATAGTTAGCTTTACACAAACAGATAAGATAAAAAACAGATAAGATAAAGAAAAATAGGGAAAAAAATGCATAAATGCAAAAATGCATAAATCAGACTAGGAATTAAATATTGAAAAATCCCTCTGAACCTTCATTGTAAAGATTGGACATGTTACCAGCTGATCATCCTAGTTTAAGAGAGGAAACTGGCTCAAAACCTAATAATTGAAAATATTGAGTTTTGCCTGTATGGCTCCTCTTAAGTTTCTGTTCCCCACACATGAGCACCTTCCCAAAAATAGATGGTATTGACTGAACAATAGTTCACCCATACGTGCGTGGGCTTATAGGTGGGTTGCATTTTGGTCCTCAAGCCTTAGTTTGCCCTCCTAAATCGGCTCTTGACAATCTTGTCACGTGAACTGGGTGACATACCAATTTCCACAACTGGCCCACATCTGGCATGAACAGATCTGGCCCATAGCAACCTAAGCCTCAACTGGCCCACATCTGGCATGCCTCATATGAGCCGTGCCATCATTGCCAGATCTGGCCCACGCCTGGTTGACATGTCATTTGCCATGCCAGACGTATGCCAGATGTGCCGGCTTGAAGCCAGATCTGGCCCATGTCAGCCTGCTACCTGGGATGTCACCCAGTCATTTCAGGAACTGCGGTATGTACTCGGAAATGGCCCGGTAAAGTTGCTGGGTGGTTAACTAATGCTGACTGGTTGTAACTCAGTAGGAAATTATATCAGCAGACGCCGCCAAACAGCCGGTATTTGTAAATTTGGAAGAGTTGCTGGTGAAGCGAAATGGAAGGAAAAGAAAATAAGCAGCATTCATGCTTCTTTAAAATCGGCATTTTTAAACTCCCAATGCCAAAAAATGCAGCAGAATCGCCCCCGCAACCCTGTAATTTTTTCCAGGTTGTGGTCTACGAAAGCACATTGCCGTCAGTGCAAGAAAAAAATATAGGAGCAATATATTGTAATAACGAGACACTTTTTTGTAATAACGACGTAAAAGTTGTTTTATTGAGAAATGTTCTCAAAATAATGTGTTTAATATCACGTAATAATAAAAAAGGTTGTAACGGTAAAATTGCAGTTATATGTTGTGGCGTTTTACTCCGTATGAATGAGATAGTTATTTCAGTTCTTTATATGTAATTTTTAGGAAGTACAACAGCATCAGTGCCACAACAACGAGTGAAAAATGCCAAACAACGGTGCATTAATTAACAAATTATACTGGCTAGTGTGTGTCGGCGTTTCACCCTTTAGAGCTATAATTTTACAAGATATTAAACACATTATTTTGAGAAATTGTCATTAGAATGACCTTTATATGTCATTATTACGAGAAAGTTTCTTGTTTAGATGAGATTTATATCACGGTATAATGAGAAACTTCAACGTTATTACGAGATACTGTGCCTATATTTTTTCCCCACACTGACGGTAATACGCTTCCATAGATCTCCTATAGAGTGGCAAAAAAACAGTGCTTTTTCTGATCATTGAACGCTGTGTACTGGTCCTCTGAATGGATTAAATTACGGCATAATTTCACAGAATAAAACTTTTAATGTTATTAATGTCCGTAGATGCCTTTTGGAGCTGATCAGTGACATCACTCACTGACAAAACGGTCGGGATATGGAGACAGAATGGCTGTGAAATTTCCCGGAACACCTCTAGTGGAAACACGACTAACGTGGTGCACCAAACCATCACTGAAACTCACTGAAGGCGCCACACACGAGGCTGTGTATGGAAATGTTGGTGACCTCTTAGTTTAGTTACAAGCATGTGCTGTGATGTGTTGCGAAGCTATCGTTAGGAAGCAGCACGATAAACAGGCTTCAAAAAGGCAAGTGAATGCACCGTTTGCATGCATTGAAAATACAGCCCAGTTGTGTTGGTTGCTACATGAGTGGGAAGAGTTTTTTTTACCTCCTGTTTACAGCAACAGCAAAAAAATATTATCTACATGTTGCCCTTGTCGGAGAGAGTTTCTGTCTTCTCCAACGTGCTTCTGACATCACTATTTAGTCTCATGGGAATGTTTTCAACAGTAGATGATTCACAGAGTTATGCAGATTTTTTTTCTTTTCATTTTTTCTCTCTAGGTTTCAGTTTTTGGGTTTTGAAAGAACATTATTTATGAAATCATGCAGTCAGGGATGGCTGAGGGAGTTTTCTCTGATTTGAAGGTCTGGGCCTGAGTCGGTCCTCAAGTGGTCTGAAAGTGAGCCGTCCGCGTGCCTTCGTCATCATCATCATCGCTGCATTTTTAAAAACAATTAGTAGACTGTGTCCAGACTGGGATCACTGTCAGAGCACTTGGGGGAGTTTTTATTACTTCTGTTGTCTGACTATCATTAGAACGGTTATTACCAGGCTGGGCGATGCACTGACATCAGTTCAGTTCGAAGATTGTGGTTCACAGAGGACTTCCATCCTCAGCCGCGAGTCTCCTGAAGGTTGTGTTGAACTCATCCAACACAAAGTGCTCAATATGTACCTCAGATATAGAAACTAACACACAGATACCCCTCCACGCTCACACACATACACACACACACTTCAAATGTGTGCACACATACGCACAAAAGTTTCTTCTGCACTACTTTCTGACATTAAGTCCTCTTTCCTGAATTTGTTTATCCCACAAATCTCTGTCGTCCGAGCGTCTTCCATCTCCTGCGGTTTGTCTTGGTGACTTACTGCTGGTGTTGCTTCAGGCTGAAAACAAAACACAGGAAGGAATTTGTTAGTGCAGATTTGACAAGACATGGCTCTTTAACTACAGGGAGCATCGGGGGCCGCTGCGGGGGGAAAAGATTTTTATTTTTCTTCATGGGAAGTAATCCTATTTACCTGTATCTCATGGTGTTTTTAATACAAAGCAGCGCAATAAAAAAAGTCCTCGTTAGCGTGCAGAGATGTAGACTGTAATCTCGCATTACTGTTATTGTTTTTAATATAAAAAACTAGCCTTTAGAGTAAAGTGCAGATCTACTGTAAGGGAAGCATTAGGCAGTACGCCTGTATCACAATCATCTCATAATTACAGCCATCTATAACCGCCGCTATCTGGCTGAGCTCCAAATTAAAACAAAGAAAACACATTGGAGCATAAACCTTCATGTTTAAAGTGCAGTATTTGCTGTGGATTTGGCCTTTATCACGAGCAGCTAATAGCTTTTCAGGATGACACCCACTGCGGCGGCATTCTGCAGCTTTATCACCGTGGAACAAAGCAACAGCAGGAGCCGGGAAGCCATATTCAATTAAAACAAAGAGATAAGTCGGATAGAAGATCATAGAAAGCAACACACACCACACCGCCAAAGCCTCTCGTATTATTATTATTATTTTGTGGTCAAGAAGTCTTTTAAAGAACTAATAGTGGGAGATCCTGCAGCAGATCAGCATAGGTGTCATTCAGATTCAAAAACAGATGATTGGAACGAACGTCACGGCACGAATCCCAGATATGATGAAAAAAAGTCTTTTTTTGGTGTAATTGCTTTTCCTTTCAGGTCCTACATTCAGATTATAGTTTTGAAATGGGTTGCTTCAGTGCGAGCTGATCCTTGTCTGCCTTCGCTTAAGTTGGGAGAGACAAACAACATCAGACACACAAATTGAAAATGCTCTCCTCCATACACGGCCGTCAATTTGAGTCTGAAATGAAAACACGCCACAGACGGCACAACACATTCCACCTTTTTCTTTTACGTCACAGTCTTTGGTAAATTACCACTTTCACGGTACACTCCTAAATCACCTCCGCCCCGATCCCTATTCGCAAAAACTGCAACAGAGTGAGAGGAGGAGAAGGAGGGATGCAGGCAAACTAGCTGTCAGTGTCGATCCTGGTAATGGCTGTAAAAACAGTGGCTTCTGCACCCTGTCCGCTCTGTCAGGACTCATCTGGGGAGTCGGACTCTCATAAGAGAGAGGAGGGCATGGCTCTGGTAGCTTGTATTGTTCTGTGTGAGGGGACAGGTAGCAGTGGGGGGCAAGACGAAAAAAGCAGATAGATGAAGGTTTTCGTTTTATTCAAGCTATTGGTACTTCTAGTTTAACTTGAGCAAGTTTACTGAGAAACTGTTTTTTACTTGTTTATTTTTTTAAAACCATAGCTCACGCTGATGCTTGAGGTCATGCAGGCTGAACTTGAAAACAACCCTATTTCCTGCATTAGCTGCCAAAAGAAAATAGACGGGAAAACGCTAGGATTAGAAAACAATGCACAGATCTACGTCACACTGTAAATTAGCATTCATGAACGCACCCAACTTGGCTCGCCACCAGGGAAAGATGTTGCTGATTTGTTGTCCAGGAGAGAGCAGAGCACGTCTTGGCTAGTAGAAGCTAACAGTTAGCATTAGCAACTCCACACGACAGAACTCCTTCAGGCTTGTGTTTTGTGTGGAGATAAAACATCATCGATGTAGAGCGAATGGAAGCAGTGGAAGAGTCGCATTGCTCTTAGCCAATCAGAGGCGATATGTTCGGATATCATGAATAATAATGAATAAGACCTGCCGTTTTCTGCCTCCCCTCTCCCCAGGCTAACTTCTACTTCATAAATCAAGAGCAACTGAGCTTTTTTTTTCTCACACAAAGAATGACTCAAGATGCATTCATTTATACTCGAGAACACATCAGATGCATTGAAACCCCCCCCCCCCCGAGTGAATCAGAGTTTTAAACATAATATTACAGCTTCTTGGTTCATTTTGCGTTAAGGTTGTTTAGCATTGACTGTCTATAGGATGCAGTGTAATAGTTCCCTGTTGTGTTGTTTATTCTACCTGAGATCATTTAGGTCGACCAATAAAACTAATCAAAGAAAATCTTTAACATTGATACTTTAAGTTTTACACTTTTGCCCGAGAAAGACAAGTTGGTCCATTCTCAGTATTGTGGCTGACTAATTTTTTTCGTGCAAGTCATAAATGCTCCTCCCTACTTGGTAAAAGGGAGGGGATCCTGTGTAATTTTACCAGAAGACTTGTGTTGCACTTATTTTTATTTGTACCTGAGTTTAAAGTTACATATTCCAGCTGCAACTTGTTTTATTTATGTGTCACGTTGTTTTGAAAGTGTCCTCTCGCATGTGTGTTACTATGGGAACTATGGCCGACTGTGCAGTGAATCAACTATATACAAATATCTGTTCTTATGTTCACCCACCAGTGAAGGTTCTACAACTGGTTCACTTTTATTGTCAGCTCAATTCAAAAAGCTGATATTTCCTGATACAAAAACTGTCATCTCAGACACGTATTTAGATAACTGATCCTCAAATGAAAGGAAAGGCAGCTTTATTTATTCAGCACATTTCAATGTGCTTTCCAGGTGCAAGAACAGAAAACGTTAAAATCAACGTGACAACCAGGGTTTAATATATGGGGGAGCTAAAGGGGGCCCGGCTCCCCTGAAAAGGTGACGCCCCAAAAAAGATCCAGTTTCAACCTATATTACTTTATTTATATGGACTCTCAGCATACCGGGTATTCTTTTGAGTGGAGAGGACGGAGAGCGCTGAGCGTTTGTGTGTGCCAGGCGGCTGTGTCCTGCACACGGCCACAGTAACATTCTCAATCGTCACGCTACCAAAAAAATATAATTAACGCAAGATTGTTCATGAACGCTCATATTCTCTGGTACTTTCTGTCTTTTATTAGTGCTTGACGCGCTCTGCTGCTGCAGAACTCATCACCTGTGCTTCGGTGAATTAATCTCACTTCGATCTGCTTAGTTCAAAAGTAGCTCATGAGGTGAAAAGTATGAGAGCCAGGAAGCAGGTTTTCAGAAAAACTAGCAATGCAGGAAGATAAGAGACAGACAGGACAGGAAAATAGTCAAATAAAAAAACAAAACAAAAAAAAGGGTTTAAAAAGGAAAAGGTAGGTAGATTTACACTTCTTTAACTGCAAGCAATAATTTATAAGCATGTAATATTTATATATTTAACACAATTCAGAACCCCTTCAAAACTCAGTCCCACAACCAGGGCTGGTTCAAGGCATTTTGGGGCCCAAGGCAAAATTGTCTCCTCCCCCCCCTCCACCCCGTCTCACAGGGCCCCCCCAGAAGTCTTTGTGTACTTATAACCCTGGCGAAAACATAAAACAGCAGACTTTAAAATCAAATTTAAAATACACAAATAAAAGTAGATGCAAGAATAAAATAAAAAGTAAAAGTTTTACAGTGCAAAACTTTGATAACACCTTGTGGATCCAAGCCGGTCCAATCAAAACTCTCATAAAGTTACGACTGGACGCACATAGATGTCTAATTAGCTTTCAGATGGAGCCACATTTAAGGTGGGCACCACCTTTACTTTAGCAAACACAAAAATACTGATAGGTAGGACCTAAGGGTGCAGGCAAAGCAGCAGCAGGCAGGTTAAAATCCAAAATGGTTATGATTGAGAATCGAGCATGACCACAGCAGGATCTGACAAACAAACAGAAACTAAGAGGAGACTTGATTACTGAATGTGGAGATGGGTGATATGGCTTGAAATCAATTTCACGATCTATTGAGCAGTTCACCTCGATAACGATAAATGGAAGATAACTACCCGTCCAGTGGCAGTTAGAGGAAGCAATGGCCGATTTGGTCTAAGAGAAGCCTGTTCCCACAAAAATCCTTCAACAACCGTTCGGCAACATTTTGGATATGCTAGCGTTTTTTTCAAATATGTGATATATTAACACAGGGAAAATTACGTTGGTAAGAAAAATAAATCACGGTATATCACCCACCTCTAAAAGCAAGTTTTACTTTTTCTATATAAGTACACTTTTATTGATGTCACTGAATTGAATTGCCAAAGAGTTAAAACAACCCTAAAGGTGCTCGGCTTGGTTGAATCACATTTTCAACTTTGTTCTTCTCTTTAAACCTGTGAGTGATTTCAGGGTGCACTTTGGGTCGTTACCTTACTGGAGCGAAGAGGAGCCTGAGCATCATTTTCTCTGCGGGTATTTCTGTGAATCCACAGGCATCCACAAAGCTATCTATAAATATCACCTCTCCAACACCTCTCGCTGTGATGCACCTCCACTACGTCACACTCTCACCTCTGTGCTTCGCTGTCGGGACCACACGTCGGCTGTGCTAATATTTGTCAAGTTCAGAACGAATAAGCTCAGATGTGTTTGAGATGAGGAAATTTATTTATTCTGCTTTCATCTTTCACCAGAAATGTGTTCCACATACTCATCAGGAGTCACTGTGTGTGCTCTTTTGCTAAATGTTTCTTTTTATCCAGTTTATAGTCTTCTAAAACACTGAATAATACAGCAAAGGAGACACATAAAAGGAGATGACATGAAAAAGAAAAGCCAAAGTGATGCAAAGGAGGATGGACAAACTGAAGCAGAATTGTCACAGTCTGTGAATGAGCAGGGTCGTTAATGGAACAATCCAATAATCTGACCCAGGGGTCGCATGTGTGAGATATATGGTGAGGAGAGCATATAGGACAGAGTTCAGAGAGAGTGCATGTGCCACTAATAACCACTGGAGGTGTTTGTGGGGAGTAAAAGTCACCTTAGCTTGCTGTTTGTAGGTGTGTGTGTGTGTGCGTGTGTGTGTGTGAGACAGAGGAAGAAAAGACATACACACCAATACATCTGTGTAATAGTTTTTTTTATTTTTGCTTGTAACAGGAGGTCTGAGTGGGTTGACCTGCTTTTCCAGGCTGAAGTGACCATCTGAGGAGATGTTTTAACTTTCTGCACTGGCTTCACTTTTCTCTCCCATAAAATACAGACAGATCTACGGGAGCTGCTGTTGGAGCCTCTTCTGAGTTTATTACATATTTGAAACAAAATAATTTTATACAACCAAATATTTTAAATACAACCAGATATTTTGTCACCCAGAAATTAGATTTGTCAAATGCTAATGTACGGAAGCTGGCAAGTGCCAATTGTAGAAATTTAAAAAATACAGGTTAAGGAATCTGTTTACTCATAAGATTTGTATTAACATTTAGACTCGGTATATCGCAGGTGTTGTTTTGAGCTGTGTTTTCAGTATCATCTACAAATTACAAAAACAAGCTATATTATTCAGTTCCATCATTAGTATTTACTATAGTTTAATTTAAAAAGCACACATTTAAGTTTAAAGTGTTTATCTTTTCAGGGTTATTCTAACAAAATCAAATTTAAATTGGAATATTATATTTTAGAGAATTTTTATTCTTGCTTCTGCATAGACACAAATGCCTTCCCAGTTTAGACTGACTTGTTTAGATGAGAATTAGCTTTATTGCACTGATTATAAAAGTAGGTACGTTTTGTAGTTTTCCATTTTTTTTTGGCTTCTAATCTACAAATTAACAATAGCAAAGGCTAAACAATAATAGTTCAACTACACAAACATTGCTACAAGGCTAAATGTACAGGGTCATTACACATCTGGACCAGTACGGACCGGTTTGGGACCGGAATTTGGTTTCACATCTGAGTCATATGTGCGTTTTCTGTTCTGAGGTGACTCTTTTTTTCAGACCTCTTCCCTCAGAGGTCCAGCTGGGACCGAGGTGACACTATGGACTGATTGGCCGGCTAAAATTCACATCTGTTATGTCCGATTGGCGAGTAGGATCAGCCAGTGGGGGCCAGCAGGGGCTTCCCACATGCACGATTCATTTTCATTCTGGTTGCTCTCAAGTCAACAAGCATGGAGCTCCTGTCTCCCGCCATGGCAGACAGTCAGAAAAGAAGACAGCAGAGGACAGCAGGGTTTGTGTGTGTGCGTGCAGTAGTTATGAGGACAAGTACAGCATTGTGAGAGACGAGAAGCAAATTAATAAAATAATGTGGTTCAGAGTCTCCAAAAGCAACACAGCTCACGCCCGCTTTTGTTTATCTTATTAAGGAGGACACCATGAACTTTTCCACGTGTCTTTTGCTCCGCCCACGTGCTCGGGGATTTCTGCATTCCTTAGAAGTCCGTGTGAACAAAAACCGCCCGTACGAGCCCAAACTGATGCGGCTGAGCCCAGACCGTACTGACCCATATGTGTAAGCGGCTTAATAGACTCAACCTGCATGGCAGTACTTATATTCATTTATGGATATTATTATTAGATTAGATTTATTTTTATTTTTGCATATTTAAAGTAAAACTACTCTGCCAGAAATTGTTTTTCAGTTTTATTTGATTTCTAGAAATAATCTCAAGACCCAAAACTGAACATTTTGTGACCCACAGCTAGGTCCTCACCATGTCTATTAAATCTGGGAATAAACATCTGTTCAATTTTATGATCAATAGCTTGTTTTCTAACTACTCGGAAAAATGTAAGCAAGTCTGTGTGCACATTTTATAGCCTGAAGTGAAATATTCTCAACTTCAATTTTATTTTCACACTTGGCACTTGCTGGGCTCTGTACTATGTGAAAGGGCACTTGGCACTTCTCCTGAGCTAGGAAAAGTGGCTTCCCACCAGACTTGGTTAAATCATTTTTTTAATCAAGTGGCCATCTTTGCCCTGTCCTACATCTGCTGTTGACACATCTAGACTTTATTTGTTTGATCTGTAGTCTTTTAATATCTTATTTGGTTTCTACTAATGTGTTTGCCAAGGAGCAAAGACTGAATCATCTTCATGGCACCATGCTCAGCACTAACGACTTTCTGCAGGTGAAAGTTATGCAGTTGTTTATGTCTCCATGTTTCATTTAAATTATGTCTGGCAGTAGCTTCTGCCAGGAATAATCACCACACGCATAATGGTTCTCTGGGTCACTTATCAGGTGTGAAATATAGCTCAAGAACACCTTGAGGAAATTTCATCTTCAGATTTGACACATATCTTCTCTTGGACTTAAATACAAACTGATTAGAAGTTTGCTGTAAAAGTTTAAAAGTCAAACTTGCTGCGACCTACATTTCTCCCATTCTCATGAACGTGACATTTCAGGAACACCTTGAGGGAATTTTCTTTAACTTTGGCACAGATGTTTACTTGGACAGAGAATAAAATGATGACATTTCATATCCGAAAGGTCAAATGTGAATTTTTCATTGATACTACACAGTGGTGTTTTTCCCCAGACGTGCTATAACCTGGGAACAAAAACAAAAAGGAGAAGAAAAAATAAAGATGGGAAATAAAAGCTTGACAGACTGGTGGATGTAAAAAACTGACAGGTGAAAAACTTAAATGGTAAAAATTTCCTGGACATGTTTGTGAACTTTTTAAAACCCTTTTCTAAAAGAAATATCAGCTGATCTAGACAAGAGTCTATTAAATATAACAAAACAAAATAAATGTTTCAAAACTGGGTGAGAATCAGTTTGAATTTGCAGCAACTATATCATGCAAAATCCATTTTCTGAAGCTTTTGACCATTTTATATTATTTCCTCATGAAAAACACCCCCAAAATGTTTTTGGCTCAGGGATAATTACATCATCATTCCCCGCTCCTCCTCATCCTGGTAGTGTTGAATCCAGATCCCTCCTCCCCTGGACTGTAAACACTAACACCCACTCTCTCCGTGTAGCTAGTGGGGAGTTTAATCTCCACAGTTGTGAAGAAGTGATTTCTTTCTTATCTAGTCTGCACTTTGAATAATGCCTATTACCCAAAAATAGATTTTTGTCTGTGAGAGGTACATGTTTCCTGTCTGGTCTTCCTGAAGAAGAGTTAAATCGGCAGAAATGGTTGGATTTTATCTTTGGGATCTCTTATAAACCAAGCCAGAATGTGACCGTGAGTTCACAGGCTGCTTGTTAAACCACCTCCAGTACCGGAGTGAGCTTTTAGACAGATTACTTCTTCAAACCGGCGCCATTTTAATGTTAAAACCACCTAATGGAGAGGCCAGGGCGATGAGTACAAGGCAAGGCAAGAAAAAAACCTGCAGACCTTTCAATACATGCCATCATCTTTCTCTTTGCTTGTTATTGAATAAACTAGCGAAATCATGCATGATCTTGCAATTGTCCGGTGATTTCGTGACCTTGCAGGATTAGCTGTGTGTAATGCTCCTGGTGGGACGTGAAACACGTGCTGCTTACTTATATGGTGGAAAGGGTTACGTTTCTGACACCTTTATTGTTTTAACAGGATTAGCACTTTCCCTAATTCTGATAGGGAACTCACTGGTGGATGCCAAGCCCTGGCCTACAGCAGCACCCCTAAACCACTCAGATGGTCCATACTGAATGGTGTCACAAAGTTCTGATCTTATGAGAAGTTTCAGCTTAAAGAACATGACTGATTGCAAACATTAAATAAAATTTTTAAGTTCTGATTTTTACATTTTTAATGCAGTGTTTTTCATCAGTGAGACTTTTGCATACGACTCTGAAGTGTAATTAAAGTATCTCAAACCTAATCTTCCCAAGGACTGATTACCAGCTGATTATTGCAGTCTAGCTAACAAGTGTTCAGAAATTTATTTCATGCTTAATCACAAGTTTGTCAATAAACCTTTAAATGTTCTCCTAAAGTTGTGAAAAATGGCAGAAGCAAGGTAGATGTAAATGTATATCGCTGCATTTGCTGCATCAAAGTGGTTTAACTATGGTATTTGGGCATTAACTTCCTTATAATCCCATTTTAAATCACCTGCATTATGACTGCAGGGTTTAAACCCCTGCTGAGAGCAGCAATCATGACACAGAAACCTGCCAGATTTTTGCACAGCAGTAAAAGTGAAAAAAAAAAAAAGTTTTCACTCCTGCTGGATGACTGCCTTATTCTCCTTCTTTAATTTGTACTTTCTGCAACTTGGCCATTAGTTTTTAAGAGTGCTTGAGTCACAGACTTACATTGGGATTTAGTGTTCATCTGTCTGCTTCCGTTATGTGTCCTTGTCTGCCGGCCAGCCAAGAGCGCTGGCTTAATCACCACATACTGTAAACTGTAAAAAATGTTCTGTCAATTTATCTCGTTATATCTCTGCTGTTGTTGTCCTTTACAGGTCCAATTACAGCAGCCAGTCTGGACCGAGCCGGAGAGTCTGCAGCGTTTCAAATGACCTGCACACGCCTATGAAGCAGATGTTCGGCACCGAAAAGTGGAGCTGGCGGATGGGCGCATCCAGCTGTTTAAAGAATAGAGAAAGCTGTTGTTGTTTTGTGACGACGCATTTCTAATGCCAAACCCCAGACGAAAAATAAAACACACACACAGACGAATGCACAAACTAATAAATACACCCACTTTTCACGGATGTTTCTTCGGTGAGAGCTAATCCTCTGCCGCTGCCAGTTGTGCTTTCATCTCATCCGGAAAGCTCCTTACACAAGCCAAAGCACATCCGTGGTGTGGAGGAACACAGATACGACACAAACACACACACCCTGTCAAACGTGGGGTGGGAGATAGTAAGTGACCTTGTCAAATTCTTGGCCAATCCAGAAACAGCTCAGATGGATGAGGGGAAGCATCTCCATAACCCCTGCTGTGAAGTCGACTCACACTGGGAAATATTTGCACACATTTAAAATGAGTAAAACACCAAAAATATTTTATTTGACGGCTTATTCTTAAGAACGATTGGTAAATGTTATGTGCCCTGAAAACTATAAGCACACGACCTGATTCACCGAAGTGTTTGATCTAAACTTGTATTCATCTATGCCTAAAGCCGACTGTACACTGTGCAACTGTATGACTTCATCACAGAGCATAGCTCATGAATCCTGTTCTCACATTGTACAACCCAATGCTGCTCACTCTACGTGTGGTAGCAACACTTTGGAGCTAAAAATAGGCTAAAAATGGTAGTTTATGCGACACGGTGGACTCTTGATCCTGGATCATCAAAGGAGAAAAAAGAAGATAAACCCAAAAGAGAGAAGAAAGTTGAAGTTATTGGTGTCAGTTGTCCTTGAGACTTGCTGTAGTTGTTGTAGGAGACCCAGGGGTTTATGGGGTTGGAGATAGAAGCAGAGGCGCCCCCAGAAAATTTTGATGAGGGTGGCCAGATGGGGTCAGAGAAGATTTTGGGGTGGCACACCAAATTGGCCCTTGTGTTAACTCTGAGAGAGTTTAACCTGTGGCAATGCATTGCATGCTGCTTTATTCTTCTTCTTTTTTTTTTATTAAAAAGACAAAATATGCATCTAAAACACTCACATTATAAAAAATTCAGAAAATTACAATTCAGTTATTTTAAATGTTATTTCAAAATAAATTTTTTAGAATTTAAATTTTTTTTTATAATTCGCCTGTTGCTGCCTTCACAAAAAAACTTTTTTTTGAATATGGTGAGCAGCAGAAACATTTTTTAAAATTCTGATTATTTATTCATTAATTTTATAATTTTTTATTGGGTTTTGAACTTGTGTCTTGATTAAATGAGATAAATTTATGGTTTGTGTGAACATTAAAATTACTTATTAAAGAACACTGGTCTTCCCTGGAGTGGCCAGTGGGGTGGCCAGCAATTTTCTAGGGTCACCCCTGGCCACCCCTAGGGGGCACCACTGGGTAGAAGAAGAATGAATATGATGTAGGAAGTACACCGAGGTTCATAAAATATTTTGGTTGATCTGTTTTTTTTAATATAAAACACAACAAACTTTACAAAGACATTCGCTTCCATGACAATCCTTGCTATTCGGTGCAGAGGAAAGTATGAAAAGAAAAGGAGGTGATGTGTATGGATAAGTAAATGGCTTGGCACATATTTTGGTGCATGCAGTGTGTGAGCGTTTCATTTTTGATTTTCGTGCAACCACGCGATTGCTGATCAGGAGCTAGTTCTAACCTCTCTTTTCCAGCGGACGCATAAGCGTCACGTAATGACCACGAAACATACTTTGCAGCAATTAGCCACCGTTATAGTGGACTGGTGCTTTTCCACCGGCTGTTTTGGACGGGTCCCAGATGCGTAGGGACTTGTTGCTTACGTTCTACTTTTTACACTCTACACTTCCAGATTGCGTCAAACTCCGCAGTTAGCATCGGGTCAGACAGGAAGTCAAACACGAAAGTAGTGTAAAACATTCACAAACTTTGAAAATAAAAGTCACATGCAATTTTCCAGTTCCTTAACTATGGTTTGGTAAAGTAGGTGATCTTTTACAATTTAGATTTCCCCTAACCCCTACTTTCCACCAGATACAGCTACAAAACGTACTTTGCAGCAATTAGCCGCCGTTATAGTGAACGGGTTTCTTTCCACCATCTGCAAAGTGGAACGTTTTGGACGCGTCCCAGAAGCAAAGGGACGTGTCCAAAACGTTTCGAGTCTATTTTTTAAGCGCTGCACTTCCAGAACACATCAAACTCTGCAGTTCAGCTCTGGCCAGACAGGAAGTCAAACACAAAAGCAGTGTAAAAAATCCGAAAACTTTCAAAATAAAAGTCACGTCCAGTTAAACGTATGTAATTTCCTGTGAAACCGCCGTAGCCGAGGTAAACAGAACAGAAAATAAACCACAGACCTTTACATGCTGCTGTCTTTCTCCTTGCTTGTTATCGTGTGAACTTCCAAACTCGTGTGGTGTTGCAAATCTCCCATTATTCTGTGACCTTGTAGGCCCCACTGCATGGAACGCTGTTGCTCTCGTTTTGCATCTGAAACTCTCCCGGTTGGAAGGTAGCTCCTGGGTAAAATGCGTCTATTACATTAAATTCCGCTTACCCATCTTGTGGAAAGGCTGGGTAACATGTTAGATACATCTCAATTACGCGTTTACAACATGACACAAAACTCAGCCCAACCTCAAAGATTGTCAAAGTGTAAAATAGGCTCAAAATGGCCCCAAAAATCCCACAGTGTACGCCTGGCTTTAGAGGTGTGTGAATGTGAGTGTCATCATGTCATCTCCCTTCACTGCACCATGTTATAAAGACTCAAACATGACTCGCGAGGGAAGGAGAGGAAGACCCGAAGGTGGTTCCAAACACACATTTATGGACCGGTGTTGAGTTTCACCTGAATGACTGGGTGAAGACAGAGGAAGTGAGGTTGATGAGGTGGAACTTTTGGCTTGTTCTCTGTTTCCCAGAGGATCGATACAGCAGTGCAACAGACCTGGCCACAGTTATTTCCAGTACGAATGTTCTCCCTCAAAGACATTTGCAATAAATCTGCGAAGGCTCTGAGTTGTCACACGAAGAAATCGCTTGAGCTTGGAAGTCTTTCCTACAGCGTTTTAGTTAGATAAAATCTGTATATTAAAGCAGCCAGAATAGCTACAAAACTTCTCTTTCACATCACTACCTGTAGGTTTTTTTTAAGGGGATGACGGGCTTCCTCTTGTACACACCCCTGTAAATCTCCCCTTCTTTCATTCTTATCCACCCATGGCCACTTCATCCTAAAGATCTGCAGCTATCAGCACAACTGGGCTCAGCTCATTGTCCACTTCAAATCTCCTCTGTATCACTGGTTCCATCTTCCGGTTCAGTTTTGGGGATTTAGTGTTAACTGCAGGTGTTTTTCCCTCCTTTTCTTTATCTTTGCACTTCTCCGTCTCCTATACATCCCGGCTTTGTCTGTTTTAATACAGTTCTCCGTGTCAGTAGAGTTTATGCCCTAATTTTATCTCAGTCTTCTGCTATCTCCAACCTTTGTTTCCTCAAACATGATGTCTCTTTCTGTCTCTCTGCATCCCTCGTCCCATCTGTCACTCGATGCCAGCAGTGGATGCCGTCTATTAGTCTTGCTTACTCTCTCGTTCTCTGACACAAACATGACTCTTTCAACGTGTCTGCACTCTTTTCCGCTTCTTGACAGTCAAGCTGACAGAATAGAGTTATGAACTACTATTTTCCTCAGAATTTAATGTCTGAAATTTTGCGACAAGATGCAGAACTTTGTCTTTTCAGGAATTAAGCTGATGTTTCTATTTAGTTTGGGGGTTGAATTTGATGTTCGGGAAGTCACTTCTGCAGCGTGACCTTTCTTCTCTTTCAAAACAACACATCCTCTCAGATATATCACAGCAGCTGAGTTTGGACATCATTGGTTTGTTGCTACCATCACTAAATAAACAGGCTCTCCTTCACACTGTATTAAGACCCTCTGCTCTCTACAACCTTTTAGAACAAGACTGGATCAAATAAAAATTGGAAAACCTCCTCCAGAGTAAAGACGCTGTGCCAAGTAAAGATTTCTTTTTCTTCCTACTTCTGAAAGGTTTAGTTGCAACCATTGAGGCCTTACTGAGTGAAGTGATGTTCATGTAATTTAAATTCTGTGAGGACTTTACTGATCCACTCCCAAGTATCAAATCAGGGTTCCAATCAAAGAATTTTCCTGTGATTGGAGTGGACTGGTATGACTATGCTCAGCTCCTGATCTCTATTGCTGACCTCTTTGCTTTGGTTTCACTTCAGTTCAGTTCATTTCTTTACTGGGCTAGTTGGGACTCAAGGAGACCAACAACAACTAATGAAAATTTACATAAGTAAATTCTTAAAGTTAGTTTAATTTTGTTTCTTTTAAAGAAACACTAAATAGTTTTTAAAACTTTAAGCTAGGGCTTTATCATTGATCTCAGTGATTGTTGGGTTAGAAACTTGACCAGTTTCACATTTGACACCACTCTGCAGCCCTCTGCTGGCCAAAAACTGCACTAGATAGTTTTGTGGAGCGGGTAGGTGTTCTATAGGGGGAGCTCTTTACCTGCTTTATGGTTGTCAGCTGCTATGCTAGCAGTTAGCTTTTTCAGTTCGATGATTGTCAATAAAAAGCACAAAAAGAAGAAAAAGAAGAAGTAAAAGTAAGAGAGTAATGTCTTTGGAGGTGAAGCAAAGAGATAAAACCAGAGTAAACATTGGCACGGCCTACGCTAGTTTGAGGGAGCTAAAGGAGGCTACAAAATCACTGACTGATGGTGACCTGACTTTTTTGCTACTGGACTTGTAATATTTTTTGTCCAACAGTGAATTTTTTAATAATTTATTTTAGTATTAGTTGGCTCATGTTAGTGTTAGCTCGTTGTTAGCGCTAGCTACACAGGCTGCAGCAGGCTTGTTTACGACAGTTGTAAATCCACTTTCAACAAGTAGGGTGGAGGAGCAGGAAACTGCTCAGTGTTACTTTAAAAGTCTCATTCACTGAGAAACTGTGTAATACTTGGTCTTTTTTAAATACAATCAGCCACTCAGAGTTGCATTTGTATGCTGAAGGTGAAAAGTTTCTTCAACTTGCTTTCATTAGGTTTTTAATGACATCTTTCTGGCCACAAATTCTGGTGAAACTGTATTTTTATTGCTGTTGGACTTGACTGCAGCTTTTGATACGGTTGACCACTCTATTTTACTGGCAAGGTCAGAAGATTATGTTGGCCTACGGGGCGTTGCCCTGAATTGGTTCAGATCATATTTGTCTGATAGGTCTGTGTCTGTCAGTGTTGGTGATGTCTTCTCCAAGGTGGCTCCCTTCAAGTGTGGTGTGCCCCAGGGCTCAGTTCTTTTCTCTTTATATTTGATTCCTCTCAGCTCTGTTTTTAGAAAATATGGTCTGTCTTTTCATTGTTACGCAGACGATTGTCCAATTTATGCTCCAGTCAAAAGGGTGGCGGTGTATGTTTTTATTGTTTTATGTAGGCGTTTAGTGTTTATCCTAGCTGGTTGTTTTTATCTGTACAGAGTTGTGTATAAAGTGCTATATAAATAAAGGTGGACTGGATTGGATTAGCTGCAGAAAAGAAATAGGAAAGTTATTTAGTCAGAAAAAGCCATGCTCTTCTACGTCACAGGGATAATTAGCATTCATGGATTCACCCATCTTGGCTTGTGACTGCAGAAGGCTGTGCTGATTTAGCAGCCAAGAGAGAGCAGAGCGTCTCTTGGCTAGTACAAGCTACCCGTTAGGAACTTCACAACATGGCGGAACAAGTATTATTTGTAGACATAAAACATCAGCATCACAATTTTTACCCAGGGAAGAAGAGTAAATGGAGGCAGCGGAAGAGTCGTGTTGCTGTTAGCCAATCAGAAACAAGAGGCTTGCATAAATCATGGATATTAATGAATATTAACACCAAATCCTGCAGTTTTCTGCCTCCTACTCCTCAGAAAGCAGGCAGTATTACCTTTATGCAGATGAATTTTATTACAGGACCTCAGTTACTTCCAGCATCCATCTAGAACTCATCTTCTTCTGCACTCAGTAAGAGCCTACACTGCCCCTAGTGTTCAGAATTCAATACTGACAAACTTAAATACTCTGCATCAACATGAAACCAAGACGATGTAGCGGTGGAGGTTCTTCTCATCATCCTTTTACAGTGTGTGTGTTTTTATCACTAATCACATAATTTAAGAAGTTCAGAACTGCTTAGAGCTGCCTTTAGAGTCACTGTTTGAAACACTAAATAAACATTGTCTTCATTTTTAATATCACCAACTGGTGTTGAGGGATCTGGGTCTTGTGTGATTTCCTTTCTTTAAATATTCATCTATAATACTGCACACATGCATCTATTAAGATATAAATGTATCAAATGTTTCCTCATCAGTAATTTATGCTTTGCTTCTTCTCTCTTCCATCGGCGCCTTTACATCTTTATTATTGTTGCCCTTTAGTTTCCTCCCCACACAGACAAATGTCTGAGACTTGTTTGCAGGAGTTGGCTGTGCTCTGGGGTTATTGAAAACAGACATTTGTGTTGCCTCAACTAAAAAAAACAAAAAGGACAAGAACAGAAAGCTACAACTACAGCGTTATATCCCGAAGCACCCTTTAATCTGACAAAGACCGTTCACAGCACTCCATGTCCATTCCATTGCTTTGACTAGAGAGACACAAACAAGCATGCTGACATGCATCACAACACAGCCAGAGAGCACGCTAACAGCTACCTCATGCTAAATGCATGAAATCTAGCTGCTCTATGTCACATTCCTTCCCTTCTCGTGGATCTAAATTGCTTTTCAAGTTATTGCAAAAATTTAGATGTTGAGCTCAACATCTCATGTCTATTATCTGCTTTAATGTCTTCTATCAATCCATTGTTGCAGACACCGGTAATGCTCGTACGAGAGGAATAATCAAATGCCGAGCTTGGCTGTAACAGAACAATGGACACCTCATATTTTATCTGACATTAGATTAAAGTGACAGCACAGATTCAACTGTGTTCGGTTCAGTTAAATGTCTGCTGCCTCATCGTGCCTCTTTCTCACCTCCTTTTCTCTCTTTTCTTTGGGGAGAGGTGTGAATGCAAGAAAAGGAGTTGATGAAGAGAGAGGATGTATAATGTGACAAAAGAGACAAGAGGAAAAACATTTCAGATTTATTAAAAACTAAAAAAAGAGTGGAGGGAACTATAGATGCCATACAGAGCCGTTTTATAAGATTTACTGAGCGCACAGCAGCCATTATTTTCTTGATTTGTGCTATTGTTTGTTTACATTCTTGTATGAAATATTTGTCCCTGACACATCTTTCCAGCTGACAGTACACCGGCTGTGGAACAGTGAAAGTGGCTTTGGCAAATGCCCATTATGAAGGAAATTTACTGACCTCCAAAAATCTGAGAAATATGATCCTCTAACGAAGATCCTCTGCTCTTTATTTATTCATTTGTGTCAATTTGGTTTTGTTTCCAAACCCTTTAGGAACTGCTTGGATGTCTTGCATTAAATTCTGCAAAAAAATGTCCTGATATTTCTATTTTTCACGGCCCATTATTCCCACTATGAGGAAGATTCCTATAGACTTACACAAATGGACTCAAGAATGGAATTTACAGTAAAACATTACAGTTTGATCCAACAAATCTGGTATTTTCTTGTCAATTTGCATGTTTTTCATTCTTTATGATGGCATCTCATCATCATCATCAAGTCAAACAGAAACCATAATTTTATGTAAATAATGGGATATAGGGAGAATTTTCAATTCAAGTGCATTTCTTTATTAAAAACAGATTATTTTAACATGACAGACTATAAAAACATTTTTGATTTATTGATTTACTGTTTTTTAAGCACCTTAATGATCAAACGTTTAAAGCCTGAAATAAGAAATAGGCGCATTTCCACTGTCGGAACTTCACGGTAATTTTACCGAAACTTCCTAGCTTGCGCATGTCTCCACTTCACAGAGCGGCGTAAAGAACGGTGCTTCTTCTGGTCATTGAACGCCACATTTAAAATCACACAGCAGCTCTCCAGGTCTTCTGAATGGATTAAATTGCCGTACTTTAACAGAATAAAACTTTTAATATCACTATGGATGCTTTTTGGTGCTGATCAGTGACATCAATCACTGCCGAAGCAGTTGCAGTATGTTGAGGTCTGTGCAAAGTCCCGAAAGGGCTGAATTTATATGGAGACACAACAGGACCGGGACATTGAATCTCCCAGTCAAATATCCCCCTCCCAGAAATTACCCTGAAGTTCCGACAATAGAAACACGCCTATGTCAGCACAAAATAAAGCAAAAGGTGAGTTCTGCATAATAATGTCCCTTTTAAATTATAAAAACATAAAATTTAGTAAAAACAGATTTAATGATGCCTTCATATTTGCAATAAGCATTGCAACAGCTGATGTAAGTGAATGCATTGAAGCAATTCTAACTGTTTTATTAAAATGACATACAATGCTTAGACACATATTTGCAAAATATGTCTAACTATTAAAAACCAAGGTTTAATTAAACATTTGATCAATAATTCTTGTGCACATACTCACTTGTTCTGGTGTTTGGAGCCCTGGAGGTGTGCGTGGTACTGCTCGATGGAGTTGAGAACCACACTGCAGACATTGCATGAGTAACTACTGCGCAGTCCTGGAGAGAAGGTGTGGGGGGGAAACAAGCACAACCATGCCAGTGCAGGGGTTACTGTGAGGGCAAATTTCAGATGCAGAGTTGATAAAAATTCTTCAAAGCCATTGTCTAAATTATCAGCATTCCTGCAGGAACGAGGCCAACATGAACAACTCTAAAAGTATGAACGGACACAAGTTTTCTCTGTTTTTACTTTCAGCAGTGCAAAGTAATTTTCCTAATTAGAGTGCATCTGGAAAGAGATTTGATTAGACTGATCATTAGTGGAAAACCAGTTACAGTTTTAGATCATTAGATTACTGTTTCCGTCCTTCTAGTGCCTGAATATGTGCGTGTGTGTGTAAGGATTCTGAAACTTGAACTCAAACGGGGTTCAACAGAAGAATCAGGACACGAAAAATCAGGAAAAAAATAACAGCGCGGTGGATTGGTGGAACATGCATGCATGCTCGTCTTTGTTGTGGCTCTGAATGCGCGCTGCAAAAGGCGGCGGCTCAGACACAGATGTTAACTAATTGCAGGGTTTGCAGGTGGTCGCGATGAACACCCCAAAAATAGAAGAGTTTGGAGATAGAGTGGGGCTAAAGAGACATTTGGAGATGAGGACGGGGGTGGGGGTGGTGTTAAGTAACGTGAGAAGAAAAGAGGAAATTTCCAGAGAAAAGTAAGATGTGTATTCAGACAGAAGGGAAGACAGATAATGAGTTGTTGGCATAGCAGCAACGGTTCTAAAAATGTCTGTTTCACAAGGGCAGAGGAAGTGGAGGAAACGCTCTCTGTGTCAATGAGGGTGCAGCAATCAGCAGTGTGACATATTGTCTGTGTAATCCCGGTCAGAGATGCAACTAGGCGCTATTTATCGCTACTGCAAAAATGTCAGATCCTAGATTCAAAACATTCACATTTGGCTTTGAATAACCCTCCATCCTGTTGCTGCTTTATTTCATTTATTTTTAATGTTTTAAGGACGAACGTGTGACACACGGCGTGTGGGACTGTGTGTGTTCTCCTGTGTGTGTCTGCCCTTTACTCTGCTGTCATTACTGTCTTTGAGATTTATGCCTCAGCTGTGTATTCCGTCACCTATTGACCTTCTGTGGCGGTAATTGGTAAAGAACTATGTTGGAAGATGAAGTTGTGATACAGTCAGGAGTGGTGGGAGGTCATTTACGCTGAACCAGAGCTGCATAATGTGGCGCATCTACTTCATGTTGCTTCGAGAGTCGACCGGGCTGTAACAGGGGTGATTAAGGACAAGAAGTCATTTAAGAAAGAGGAAAGAAAGCCACGATTGAATTAACAGCCCGGAGTAAATGCCGTCTTAGCATAAATGTTGATATTTTGCGGCTATTAGGAGTTAATAACTAAGTCTCTTTGTGTGTGACGAAGAGTCTAAAAAAAGAGACGATGCATCTTCTGCCAAAGCGTCATTATTTTTGTTCTCTCTAAATGAAGGGGGTGGGGGAGAAGAGATCATTTGTAAAAGAAAGGGATGATGCTCTTCCTATTATTCTTTTGCCAAAGATGTCTATTTTAGTGTGTTGTCTGTGCACGTGCGTATGTGGGACAGCTTCCCTTCCTTTAGCCTGATTGATGTCACCTCCCCTCTGCCTGGCCCAGAATGTGCCGAATTGTGCCGGCGCCAGTCTCTAAACCCTCACACGCATGCACGCAGGCATGAGCAAACAGACAATACGCTTCGCTGGCATCAAACCATGCTTTGCCCTAATCCATGTTAATTACATGCAGGGAAAGTGTGCATGCAACTCGAGCGACAGCGTGCAGCCCAGGCTTGGGAATGTCTCTTTTTTTTGTTCCATGAGGGTGTTTTAAGCCTTGTTAATTACACGAGCAGATATGCCAGGGTGAGAAAAAAAAAAGAGGTGGTGAGATGATGAGCTAAGGCGGTGGGTGTGGAGTTGTGACTGTCGTTTAATGTACAAAGCCCTCTGGTGTTGCAGGCACTCCATGATTGGAGTTAATGCTGATCTAAAAGGGAACGGGCTTCATTGAGAATTGCGCCGTACGTTCATACATAATAAGAGGATTGTTGCAGAGTTTTATTGTTTTGCATCCTACATATGATGTGTTCAGTTCATGCGAGTTAAACTCTTAGCTTCTGCAATATTAATGCTTGCTTTCAGACGGTGATATTTGTAGATTTTTTTCCATTTGAAGGCTCTGCCAAGTTGCATCAGCTTTTATGTGTCTCAGAGGGATTTCAGATACCAACACAGTGCATTTGGTTAAATAGCATAAAACCAAACACAGTGGGACGAACACCTAATTTCACCGTACAAGCAATGAATATCAAGTAATGTATGGAGAAGTTTCCTCAGTTTCTTGGACGTTCATGCAGATTTTCCTCAGATTGTTTATGCTGACTGCAACATGAGCGTAGCGTGAGATCTCAAAGAGTAAAACTGAACCAAATTCAAAAAGAAAGTTATTGAAATGTGATCAAAACCAACTTTCTGCAAAGGCTCAACCCTGCGTCTCTCAGGAAAACAGTCGAACGCTGATCCAGTCAGACTGGATCCAGGTGGAATTTTACCAGCTAACTTTGAAGATCTTAAAGCGAGGCTAATTAATTTTGCAGCTGACGGGAGAGTGAGTGGAAACACCATCTGTTTCAAACAAAAGAAACGGAGGCCATAGAGGGATCCTGGGCTGGTTTCTGAATCGAGCGTGGTCAGATTCACAATCTGCCAAAGTCGGTTTGATTTAAAATTCAATTAAAGGCAGGCTTACATATTTCATATCCCAGTCATGCTTTCAGATGAATAAATAATATCATGTTTGCATTAACATACGGAACCGATGTGAGTAAAGCTTCACATCAACAGGAAGCAGCATTAATATTGATTAAGATACTTTGAATAATGATGAAAACATGATTATTTTGAGTGAAGGAATACATCCGTGCAGTCTTGACCCTTAATGTAGTCATTGCTGAACTTTTCTGCTGATGCACTACACGAATAAATAAATAAATAATTAAATAAATAAATATTATTGGTAAAATGATAACAAACACAGAGGAAATGTAACTGGTCAATTATTACAACAATTATATTGTTTATATAATTGACTATTTTGGTAAAGAAGTGTTCTATCAACACTGATTATTAAATTTTGAGCCGCAGAGGATCAGGTAGGGGTCCCAATTTTGGGAACCATCGGTAATGAACTTTTGCTTAAAAATAAATCAAACAGACTTTTCAGATGTACTTTAAAGTGACAACGTGTAGATTTTACCATTAATCTCTGGAAATATCCATCAAAATGTTGTTGAAAATTAATAAAATGATGTCCAGTCATTGAAAAATATTGGTGGCTCATAAAACCATAAAAATCGGGTCTAAAATCTAAAAGGGCACGGGTATAAGTCTCTGGGGGACGCCATATTAGACGATATGTTTCTTTCAACATGAGGGCAGGGGGGCCTGCACCAGCTGAGACCTCACTAGATGATTGGCTGGATGTACGACTTACGGAAGTTCCGTTACCATGTTTGAAAACATTTAGGCAGTGAAAGACATGAATTTAATAACAAAACTGCTAAACTCTTTACAAAATCTATGTGAAAGAACAGAATCAAAAAAGAGATGCAATTTATTTTGGCCGAGTGGTATTGCCGTAGTTCAACGTCATTGGCAGGCGCAGGACCGAGCAGATACTGAACCTACACTGCCAGAAAACTAGCATCAGCATTGAATTCTCTCGATGGAATTAACTGTAGGACTATCAAAGTCTGAGGAGTCACGCCGAGGTCGCGTGTTTTCTGCTCGACAGGTAACATTTATCGTAATGTTTTTTTAAACTAGCGACAGTCACGGCAATATGGTGTAAAACTACAAAACAGGTCCAGGTGTTCATTCATGCCTATTAGTGCCATATGAACAAGGCTGTAGTGGTTGTTTATGGGTATTTTTCCATTTTTTCAAATCCTTGCTGCATGTTTAACATTGATTCATTACTTATAATCAGTACAGTGGTGGCCATAATACAAATATTTTCAAAAATGGAAAGATATTAGGCATTAATCATGTGTTTTCTTTATCCAGTCAGCCAATTGTGGCTCCTTTCATCATCTCCATTTGGTTCAAAATGCTGCAAATTCACTCAAACTGAAAGAAACAGCAAACTAGCCTTCTGCTTTCTGCACTGATTTACTAAAATATTACTTCTCATCTTTAAAGCCTGAGATTCATGCAGATTCATAGAGAGAACCCTGCTAAATGTTTACATCCCCAGCCTCAGAGACTAAGAGAGATAGGACCTTTTCCATCAGACCCAAACCAGCGGGTGGCGTTATGACGTCTATGTCCAAGTCAACTGTTGTGATGTTTATGCATGATACTGATGAATAATCAGCATTATGTGAATTCTTCAAATACAATTTATAAATCAATAATACACAAAATGAGAGTCATGCAGTTTAGCTCGTGTGGATTTGCTCCAGTGCCAGGATGCATCATCAAATCAGTTTCCTCTTGTTTAATAGGATAGACTAAAGCTAGTGTCTCACTAAGCTCTGAGCTCAAGTGTCTTTTGTGAGGGAGTTTTGCACCAAGTACCGCAGCAATTTCCTAATGTTGTGATTTCTCACACATATGGCAATAAAACCATTCTGATTCTAATGCTTATGCTGTCAGAACAGCTGCAGCTTCTGATGTTTCTCACAGGAACATCAGGAACATCGTACTATGCTTCAAATCATATTAAATCTAAAGTGACAGAGTGCATCAGTGATACGTGTTTACCAGACTCATATAGGTGAATAAACAACAGAACAGTTACACCTGAGTGATTTTACACCCAGCAGCTGGATGAACACTAATATAATTCAAGCAAGATGCAAACTGCTTTATCTACCCATCAAAATTCTGAGTCAACAAACAAAACTGCAACAAACTTTTCATTTCAGAAATGTAAAAACTTTTTCTCAGCACTTGGAAAATAGCAGTATAGAGTGAATTAATATGAATTATCAGCCTTAATGCAATAAACACGGTAAGAAACTTTTAGTTACCAGCAGCAGAAATCAGAAAGGCAGCGGTGCATGCTGAATATTTATTGCTATTTAGCTCCACCACTGCTCTCCATGAACTCTTGAGGAAAATGTTTAACTCTTGAGCTGCTAAACGCTCCACAAGAGTCACCAAGAAGCAGTTAATGTTTTCCTTTTGTTGTCTGCCATGCATGTTGAGTAACCTGTGTTGTGTTACTTTTGGTTAGAATGGTCCTGATGCTGCTGTTTCCTGGGCTAAGAATGATAAAATAACTGAAACAACTAAAATAACGTACAGAAAAGTATCCAAATGGAGCTAAAAATGGTTGAATATTGGTGTATTTGAAGGTTATTTCATTCAATACAGTCAATTGAGACAGAAAAAATGACATTTGTATGAATTTATAATCAAATTACACATAAACAAGCATGATTCTTTATTTGTACCCCCCAAAACATTTGATCCCAGGTATCAACAGTGTATCACGAGCGTGTACGGAGGTGATGTGTGACTCTGTCACAGGGAGCACTATCTCCTGGGATCAGGAGCAGTCTTCATCCCAGAACTCAGGCTCAGTCATCAATTACACAGTTTCCTCTCTCTGTTTTAGTACCAAACCCTCTCAAGTCCTCACACACCAACACACACTTTCCCATCCCAGACGCTTATCTCACTGCTTCTAATTCTTCAACAAATCTCCAGGGAGTGAAGACAAAGTGCCCGCTTTGTCCTGAGGGGTTTCTACTCCTGTTGTGATTTATGTAAAGACACAACCGAGTCAGCTAGACTCCAGCCCTCGCCAGTAGCCACACCTACTGCTACTCCCTTATGCTCCTCTATGAGCCGAGCATTTTAGGAAGACTGTAGCAAATCCCCTAACATGCTGTGCTTTGTGTGGGAATTACAGCAGAAAGGTCCTAAGAATGAAAAATGGTCTCCACGAACATTATTTGCCCCCTTACAGATTTCTTTTTTTATTTTGCAGTAAAGATCAGGAAACTTCAGTATTAGACAAAGAGAACTGAAAAATAAACAAATGCAGTTTTCAAAAGATGTCTTTGCTTGAATAAAGTAATAAAGTTAAAGTCAAAAGTCCCATTAGTTGTCACACTGGTGTGAAATTTATCTTTAGCATTTGACCCAGCCCCTGGGGGAGTGATGAGCTGCAGACACAGTCGCTCTCGGGAACCATTTGGTGGTTTAACCTCCCAATCGAACCCTTTAATGATAAATGTCAAACAGGGAGGCATTGGGTCCCATTTTTAAAGTCTTTGGTATGACCCGACTGTGGATTTAAACCCATGACCTTCCAGTCTCAGGGTGGAAACTTGTACCACTAGGCCACTGAGCTGGATAAAGCTATCTAAAACAAGATGGCTTTATAAACACTATCAAAAGACACATGGTAGCTGCAAATCAGGGTAACACTGCCGTCACTGTGTTTTTTGAAAATGCCATGAAGATGGCATGGAGATGCAGGAATATTGCGGCATTCAATAAAAATATTGTTTGCAATTTATTATTTGATTCATCAGGCTGCCAATTTAGTATCTATAAATGTATATTCTGGCAAAGTCCACCTACTTAAATGCAGTAATGTTTTTCCATAAACCTGCAATGTTGTGAGTTTTCATGAACCCACAGAAGTAATATAAATAACCCAGTTCTGCTCTTGAACATCAACAGTGATGCTCATAAACATTTAGATGGGCTTAAACTATTCTGTTGGTTTTTAAAAGCAGGAACCCGTTATTAGGAACGATGGAGCAAAGAAAATAATCCTGACACACTGACTTTAAAACATTCGTCTGAAACGTGTTCAGATAAAACCTGTTAAAAATCGTCTTTTTTTTTCATTTATTTGCCCGAAATCATGACTTTTTCAGGAAGCTCACGGATAAGAAACGTGTTAATGTCACGAATAGATTTAAAAGTAGCCTCGTCGCTCGCAGTTCTCATCATTTACTTTCTCAATGAGCAGCCGAGCGAAGTTGGCTTCCCACCCACGTATTGTTAGTGCTACGTTTGTGCTGGATTTCTGATGTGGGCGGGGGAGCTAACTTCACTCAGCTTCACTTGGGTTCACTCGGCTAGTCCGCCGAGGAGAGAGGAGAGAATGTATGCTGCTGCTGGGACATAGACAGCAGCGCTGTTATGTTTAGCTTTTGTGAGACAGGCAGAAATGTGCATTTTGAGCTTAGTTTTCGTCTAGTCTTGTCTCGTTAACAAAAACTCCCGAACGTCTCGTCATGTTTTAGTCCCCAAAGAGCTATTTTTAGCTCGTCAGCGTCTCGTTTTCGTTACGAAAAAAAGGGACGTCAACGAAATCAATTCGTCATCGTTAACGAAAACAACACTGCTTAGAATGCATGTCTTGGCCTGTGGGAGGGAGCCGGAGTCCCTGGAGGAAGACCTATGCATGCATAGGGTGAACATGCAGACTCCATGCAAAGAGGCCACAGCCGGGATTTGAGCCTGTAACCTTCTTAGTGCGCGGCAACAGTGCAACCAACTGCACCACTATGCAACTGATTCCCGTACCTTTTGAGAAAATATTCTGTATACTGAGAAGACAAAAGTGGAACTGTTTGTAGGGTGCATGTCCCATTACATCTAGAGTAAAACTTACAGTTATATCAGTCAAACATGGGGGCAGTAGTGTCTGGAACAAGTCATTCTGTAGAGAAGAGTAGCACAAAATTCCTCCACAGTGATGTGAGAGACCAATTACCACTTATTACAGTTAGTGCTAAAACCAGGTTTTAGGTTTAGAGGACAATTACTTTTTCAAACTATGCCTAGTTTGATATGAATCGCAATTCCATCAGTACCTACTCAGCATGGCTCAAATTGGTCCCTGCGGGTTAGTGCGCCAACCTATTTGTCTGACCTACTCATACCATACACTCCTTCACGTACACTTAGGTCATCAACGCAACACTTACTAGGCTTACTAGTCATTCCACGTGTGAAATGCATGACCAAAGAAGGTAGGGTTTTCTCAGTCTTGGCCCCTAAGCTTTGGTTTGACCTTTTGCTCGAGGCCAGACAAGCACCTTCACTGCCAAGAGTCGGATGAAGACTCACTTTTATGCTTTGGTGTTTCCTCATCACGCTTTTTGGCTACACTTTTAGACAATATTGTTTATCCTGTTTTATTCTGTTGTCCTAGCTGTATCTCTAGCTCTGATTTGCTTTTCTCTATATCTCTGATGGCCCTTGCAGGGTTCACAGGTGTTTTATTTCTTTTTATGCATGAACAGCACTGGTTCGCCCTTCGGTTGATAAAAAGTGATTTGTAAATAACATTGATGATGGTTAGATGCGGTTTCACGGCATTTCCTTTATAACAGTTACCAGGATGTCTCGCCTTTTTCAGTACCAACTTCGATGTGGTTCCAAGCATACTAAGACAGGGAGAAAATGCAAATTCAGAAGACTGTTTGTCAGTGATTGGCTAGAGGGTGGAGCCACTGGAGACTCCAGAGGATCACTTCGTGCTGCTTTTGTTTCAGGTACAGATGACCTTGAGCTCGTGTGCCAACCCCCACTTTGGCGAGCCCACCCACTAGAGCCATTTCTCAGTTGTAATGACAAAACTACCTGAACCGTGTAGAGTTGAGTCGAGTTGACCCACACTGAGCAGGTACTTAGGGAATTGCGACATTGGATTGCCTTTTCCCTTAATAAATAGAAATCATCATTTGTAGTTTGTATTTACTTAGGTTTTTTTCTGATATTGCAATTTGTTTGCAGATCTGAAGTGTGATCTGTTAGGGTAAAATACTTTATCCCATCGTAGCAAATGCATGGCTTAATTTGTGCTATTTGTTCCTCCTACGCAGAAGGAATGGGACAGAATAACGAAAGGTAAAAGAAAAGGTCGGTTTTTCAGTAGGACACAAGCATGAAACAAAGCAAGAACGTTCTTGGCCACACTTAGAAGGAATTCATGACAATTTGTGGGGAGCTAATGAGGATAAAAACAGAAACATAACAAATGGAAGTTGCACACATTTGAATGTACACACAAAACACAACAACAAAACAGCAAAAGACATAGGACACAGAAGGGTAAAGGAAAACAAAAGGACAGAAATAAATCTGCCTGTGATAGATCTTCTCCTCCATTGTGTGTCTGCACAGCTGCTGTGTCACCTTTGACCCTTCTTCTGAGGTACACACCTGTTACTTCACACCTGAGATGGTGATAAAAGCCAATCTAATGTGAGAATCTGGCTCCACTGGTCATGTGGCTGAAGTAAACAGCCAAAATGAGCTGTCAAAAAGAGTCATGTATGATGGACTGGGTGTTTTGGACAAAAGACATTAGAAGTATTACTTGACTGAAGGCAACTATTATAGATTGTGTCAGTTTTCTCATTTTGGTTAAAAAAAGGGAGAATAGAGCTTCATCAAATGCAAAAACATTAAAAATATTTATACTTGCATGAATTATAAGGTGTTTGGTCAGAATATGAAAATAAATTGCTGAGGTTTTACCATCTGGGTCACAGTGTGTGGTTTAAGGACGGTATCTAACGTGGCACTTTTAAAGCCTCTGTAGGCGGTAACATGACTCATGCTTTTAATGTGATTGGCTTCTTGAGATGATGGTTTATGTCATGGCACCTGGAGCACGCAGTGATCAGCCCAGCTTAGGCTTTCAGACGATTTTACACGTGCATGGCAGAGGATGTGCATTGTTTTGCAACGAGTGCAGAAAAACTTGTGTATGTTGGAAAACAATGACGTTAGATGGTGTCACAGAGAATAGACAGCAAAAAAGCATTTTTCTGTGCTAAATATTGTTTATTATTTTCTTTAAAAGATCCACGTGGAAGATTTGTATTTAAGCATGTGAGTTTGTGTTGTTGCACACAGAGATGTCAAATGGATTCACGTTAACAGGTAGAAGTACTGAAACTACGCAGCCAGCGTACATAGGTGGGCCCTATATGGGATATATATGAGCAAAAAGTATGGGTCCCAACAGGTTTTGTCCGCAGTTTCATGGTAAACCCTCAGAGGTTTGCACACAACAATTTCTGTCCACATAGATTGTAACGGGCCCTACGTGGGTTTTCAGAGGGACCCAGATGGTTTGACTCATACATGGGCCCGTTACAACCTTTGTGGTCAAACCCCTGTGGGGCCACCATGGAAACCGAGGACAAACCCTGTTGAAAATGTATGCATTTTAGTGCAATGCAGTTACTTTAAAGAACCATATATGAATGGTGCATATCAATAGGGTGTCACAATGGTAGCTGTTTAAAATTATTGTCCAATAGCAATCTAATTCACTCTAACCACATGGCATGTTTTGGGTGAGTGTGGATCCAAAATGCAGGTGAGTCAGCTCCAGCAGGCATTGAGGAAGTTTTAAAGTCCTACATAAACACAAGAACCACACAAACACTGACCACCACAACGAACCGACCCAACTCAAGAGACAAACAGGGCTTAAATACATGAGGAGCAGGGCACACAGGTGATTAGGGAAACGAGAGGCAGGTGGGACCAATTAACACACAGGACACAGAACTGAAGCTGGGGACACAAACCGTGACACCACATGGCACAATGTATCTGGACAGATTTTAACAATGACAAGCCGAAACAAAAAAGGTTTAATTAAGCTATTTTCGAAATGTAAGAATAGAGTACTAGAAGTGAAAAGTCAGCTAATAAATATTCACTCCAGTGATTAACCAATTTTTTTACTTAAAGGTGCAATATTTAAAGGAACAATGTGGACTTTGGAAATTTTATGCTCGCGATTGCCCCCTCAGGCCAAATGTGTAACTGCAGCTTCAATAGTAAGCTCGTGCACGAGGCATGCATGCTGTAAGTGCACACTCCTGAATGAAAACAACAGCTGAGTCAGTCCTGCTGCTGATGGCTCTTCTAAATTGTCTTTCAAATCTGCCTCCACACAATCAGCAATGTCCAATACATTATAATATAATATAATATAATATAATATAATATAATATAATATAATAGAATAGCCTTTATTGATTTTGTACAGGGTACAGTGTAATTGGAGTGCCACTCCCTTTGGTGCAAAACGTAAAAGAATACAAAAAATAATAATACAGAAATGATATAAATATAAAATCAACAATAATATGTGCAAATATACACAGAGTAGCAGCATTAGTTGGGTTCTGTGCAGGCCACTATTGTAAGCAGAATTTTAGCATATTGAGTGAAACTCAAATAGCACATATAATTGTTAGCCTATATAATAATTATAGTTGTTATATAATAATTATAATTGTTATAATTGTCAGCTTCATCCAGGCCAATGCAAGGTAGTTGGTCAACCTTCTCCTGTGATGCACACCTATTGCACAAGAAAAATAAATGTTATATAATCAGTGAATAGAAAGTGAGAGTGGGATGTTACTACGGTATTAAAATAACAATAATAAAACATACCTTATTGATATTGGAGATACATAATCTGAATCATACGGGTCTAAAGCTCCTTCCTTCTCTTTCCAGTTCTAATCTGGAAGTAAAAACAGCAGCAAAACATGATTATATATACTGACATATAGCCATTGCATTTCTATGAGAATAATTTGTTACTTACACACTGTTTCCAAACTATTGGCTTGTTCCTCATCTAAAGAGTTCTTTCAGCTCCATCGATTTGATGCTACAAAAACAAACAGAAAACATCAATTACAAAAACATAGGTTATGAATCAAATGATAAAAGCTCTGCATGTTTCTGCATTTACCAAGACTTCTCATAAATGATAACCAGGACTGCTGTATAATTTATTCTCCACATCCAGACACAATTATCCTATCTTCTGTCTCATGAACAGAAGCTGGGATGTTTATGCCCACAAAGTTTTTCTTTTTTGTTCCAACAACACACTCCTCTGGTTATGACTTTTACTTTCTTGTGCTCCTGATCTATATTTCATCTCCACCTCCATGGATCCACCTGTCTGTCGGCACATCTGACGCTGGTCAGATGCTGCGTGTTGTCAGTCATTGAGGGAACGTGCACGTGTCGGATAACTCGTCTTTTTTCTCTCTTTGCTCTTGCCTGAGCTGACGGAGCTGTACGCGCGGCTCACATTCTCTCAAATGCATTCTCTCCAAATGTGCCTTTGGAGAGGATGCATCCTAATGCGCAAATTCTGTCCCCTCTTGTAGCGTGTGTTCTGCCAATCGGGAGGGGCGGGTCAGCGGCGCTGGGGGGGGAATGTGTTTACTTGGAGACAGACATATATTTTTGCAGAAATCTCAGAGATTTCCACTAATAAATGAGCAGTTATAGTACTGGTACTCATCCTACCCTGGAAAAAGGTCCCAGTGTGCTGAGAAGTAAAAATAAGAATAAGACTAATATTAATATCCTGACCAGCACTGACTCTGATGGAGACACGCTAAACAAGCAGCCTAAAATGTTCCTACTATGACATACGTAAACCCCCAGTTTGCTTTGAAAGCACCCACAACCCTTACCCCACACGTATTTAGTAATAATTTCTTACCTGTCCAGCAACAATGATGCCAACTGCGGGTCTTTTCTCTCAGCATTTTCCACTTCTCAAATTCCGGCCGGACAGATGTTTATCCTCGTTCTCTGTCTTCAGCGACCAGACTCGAGTTTTGCCCTTTTTGTCGCGCTGGAATACACTCTTGGGTTCTTTGTCTTGTTTGGGGTCTGGGCTGGAGCTTCGCTGGTGCTTGAAGCAGCTCTCTTCTTGTTCTTGGCTGAATCAGCTACCAAAACCACCTCTCGCTCTACCGCTAAGCCACAGCTAGCAAACAAACGCTGCGGGCGCGTGAGCGCGCGTGACGTCATCACGCATTACGCTGCCTCTAGAGAGGACACTGGGGAAGCCTGCTTGCTCGACCCGAGCAAGATCTTTTCTGTGAGTTTACAGGCCTACAGAGGCAATCACAATAAAAATGCCAGGGCTCATTCTACAGGACCAGGGCATTGCAGGAGAATGTATGAGGAATACATTTAAAATTTCTATATATGTATTGGCTGTTAAACTTCCACATAGTCTCTTTAAGAATGACGTAAGAGTGACATCCTGTGGTCAAATTTGGTTACTGCAGTCTATTTTTATAAGCAAAAAATGACTTTCTCACTACTGTTCCGTGAGTTTCATGGCTGTTGCCAGTTATGGATCAGCGCCAGAAGATTCTAGATGACAAACGAAGAGGAGTCATACACAGTAAATTGATAAGTAGATAAATGTAATGTCATATGTTAGCACTTTTGGGTGTTTTATGGTAGGGAGCAATTACTATACTTATTACAGTAGTATGGCTCCAGCATTATTCACTTCACACATACATTTCACTGTAGTGTCAGGTTGTTGGTAATTGAAAAAGAAGCTTGAGATATTTTTAGAGCCGACTATTTGCTTCTAATTCACCGTTAGCATTGTTAGCTCAATGTTAGCCTCTAGCCTGCTTCACCCAATATTTGAGTAAAACAAAATAATGGCGTAGCTTCTTAGGGGTAAGAAATAACTTCTGGGTCGCTCCTGTTTACTGCCTTAGGTGCTTTAAAAGTGTGGAACACTGAAACAACATTTTTAATTATTATTTCAGATTAAAATAGGTCACTCTGAGTTTGCCATGGATCACATGTTGTGCAAGCTGCACAGCTACAACTGTACATGGAATTGTTTGTGTGGGAGAGAATAAAGGGTGTGAGAGAGACGTAGAAATTAAAGCCCGGGACTCACCATGACAACTGCATTTGATCTCAGTTTTCCTAGTAAACAGAAATGAGTCATTTCCTCCACTTTGGCCCTTTCTTTAGTATTTTTTGGGGGATCTCATGCTCCAACTATCAGAATAAGTATTTTGGTGTTATTTAACATTCTCACAGTAAAGGTTTTAACGGTTAAATGAGATATACCGAGTCAACAAGGGTTCTATGACATCTTTCCACATTGCTCTGCTTGCAGTAACAAGTGTAAAACTGCACTGTAATATGAGCAAACTGATACTAGAGAGCTGACAGGGAAATTTAAACTGGCGAACAAAAATAAAAAGACATGTCAGAGTTCGACTGTAATTCAAAGCTAATTACAGAGTGAGAATGATTTGCTTGGGTTATGGGGTGGGCTTAGGGGTTGGGTTTTGTTTCTGTTTTGTTTTGGTATTTCAAATGTGGCTTGTGTTTTGGACCACCTGATTTTCTTGTGCTGTTGCCTGGAACTTGACCTCAGCTGCCCTGATCCTGTCCCAAATGGTCGTTTTAGGAATGGACCAAGAACTGGTTCTCAAAACTGCTTAAGTGTTTTCATGTATCTTTTGTGAGAAGTTTCTATGGCATACTGAAGAATGAAAACAAACATTTCATCACTTCTGAAGGCTTTTAAGGACCATTACATTGATTTTATCCATGGAGTAAAATTTTTACAGTGTCTGCACTTTTTTCTGTAGAACTCTTCAATTTGGACTTAAGGAAACTCATTCCTAATCACTGCTTGGAATTTTTCAGAATTTTTGCCGTTTTGCCATATAGGGATTTACCCCAAATTCTCAATGGCATTATAGACGTTTTCTGACCATGGCCATAAAACTTGTGTTTAGGTCCCTTAGCCAGTTAGTTATAACTTTAGTCTTTTGGTCCTGTGCTACATTATGCTAGACATTTTTTTTTTTATCATCAAACTGCTCTTGAATGAGTTGGGGGAGTTCCTCTCAGAGGATGTTTCGGTACCATTCTTTATTCATGGATGTGTTGGAAGCTAAGTTTTGAATAAAGCCTAATTTATGCTTCTTCATAAGCTCCACAAGGGAAAGACACACGCATTGACAGAGACGTTTTGCCTTTAGACTTCTCCGTTACCTGGGGAGTGTTGCAAAGCAGTTCCCCGCCAGGACAACAGAGGGCGTAGCGCTTTTCTGGAGTATCCTATCATGTATCCGGTCCAAGATAGTGCATTTACTATTGATAATAGTACTATAGTACTATACTATTGTGTTTTTTGTATTTCAGAGACTTTTTATCACGGACAAATTTGTCCCTCATTCTCCTCCACCTCTTTGTGTGCTCGCCACCTCTAAACCCACGTTTCCCGCCATTTCCGTCCACGCTTAAAATGCTTGCTACGTATCTTTATACTCCTCCAGTCATGGGTGAAAAAACCTTAATATTTTCAGAGTCTTTCCACGAGGTATTCTTCAAGCTGTTTCTTGTCTGCTGTTAGATATCTTCGGCTCTCTTTTTATTTATTTGGAGGGGGCAACGGCGGTGCTGTTGACAAATTTAAAGGAAGCGGCACTCTGGCCAATCACAAGCTTGCGCTCTCCATCTCGTTTGACGGATGTTTAGAAAAGTGGGCTTGACTCCGTCCGTCCTTGCGAGCTTGTTGGAGAGCCCTCGCAAGGACGGATAATGGCGTTGCGTGTCTTTGTACCGACAGGCTTTGGCTGAAAAGCAACCCCACACAGGAATGGCATTAGGATGCTTTACCATTAGCAGGACACTAGACTAATGAGAGCACTTACCTTTACAGCCAGATGTTTGTTTGTTTATTTATTTATTTATTTTTCAAAAACTTTGATTATGTCAGTCTGTTTTTCATTTCTGCTACAGTCATGTATGCTTGGTTTTCAGCTATTGGACGCATTGGGTTCAGGTTTTGTTTCTATGGGAAATAAAAATAATCTCTGGTTTTAATTTGCAAAGTCCTACTTATGGGTCTATATAGGTCACACGTTTGATAATAAAATAAATTTACAGAGTGTCATTTCAGTGACTGTCTCAGATGTTAATAAGCTATCTCAAGGGAACATCACTAAGATATCTGACTTTTAAATAGTCTTAACAGGTGTTGCTTACATCTTTGTGACATCTGTGAAATGCACACCACGTTGTAAGGCATACAGTATGAACATTTGGCAACCCACTCTGCAATAGATCTTGCACTTGGTCGCCCACTTAACTACCATCCTGCTGCATAGCAGTAGCATTCTGCAACCTTCATTTGTGACAGTGTTCGGTTTGGGTTTAGAGGCTGACCTGTGCTCTCTGTGGCATCCAGACTGTCGGCTAGCTGCTCCAGGAGGCGCGCCCTTGCTGCGTTCCTGCGGTGTTTCTTCCCTTCATAGTGTTGCTGGGCCATCAGAGGGTTGTTGAACCAGGCTCCACACAGGCAGCAGTACTTCCCAGCCTCTCTGCCTCCATTCCCACCAATCTCCGCCGTGGGCCAGGGTAACGCAGGGGGAGGAGGTGGGCACGCGGCGGGGTCTGTGGTCAGTGGGGTGGAAGGTGATGAATCTGAGGGATGGAGTGAAAAGTTAAGAGTTTAAAAAGCACACGGATCACTAAAGGGAACTAAGAGAAAATCGATTTAAACACCAAAGTTATGTATAATTTAAACATTCAAGGATAAAGATTCTTAAAGAGTAATGCATTCACAGAGATTCCAACATATTTACTCTCACAGTCTGATAAAATACGATTCTGTGCTTTTAAATGCAATGTCCAGGTTCCGCTCTTCAAGCCTGCCTACCAACAGATCACAGCATGCTATGTCTTTAGAAAACAGATGAGAGGTCCTTTGCACCCCAGGATCCAGTCTGCCAGAGCTGGCTTCCTGCTCACATCTACTACACTACTGAACCTTCCCGTTTCATCTTTTTTCAACATCCCTTCTCCTCTCTCCTCCAAGGCAATGGAAAAAAGGGGGGATGGCAGACTTCCAGGTGACCTGCTACTCATGACATGACACTGGTTACCATGGTGATTGCCCATTAATAGCAAACGGGCGCTGATGTGTCCATGGGACGTAGTGAGGCTCTGGCAGAAAAGACTGCGTCTCTCTGTGTGTGTGTAAGAGTGTGTATGTGGGTGCTTGGGTGGCGGACTGAATGTGTGATCCCATGAGAAAATGTGTGTGCGAGGATGGAGTCCCAGAACAGGCTGCTCACATGCGTGAAGTACAATACGTGTACTAAAAAAAAACACACCAATCCTCCAGGGAGAGAGAGGGAGGGGGGGGGGGGGTCTCTGCCAGATCGTGTGAGAAAGCGTCTGATGCCAGATGGTAAGTCCAATTGTGCCAGTTCACCCTCCATGATGTGTCGATGACGCTACAGTCGCACCGACTGTGACTACACGGCTGCACGTTTAGACATTTTATATCACAAACACAAACCCACTCACGCAGGCTTTCAAGAGAATGACTCACATCACTTATTTCACAACCACCACCAGCTCACGACTAACAGACGTGGTGCGTTGCATGAATTTTTGACCAGTGACCAGAAGTGGAGAGGGTTTCGTGAGCTCGTGTAGCTCCAGCATGTGGGCCTGTGTTGACCTAGCTCCATCCCTGTAAGCTGATTGGCTGTTTTCACCTTGATGTGTCTTCAGGATCTGTTCACATAGTTACTGTATCTATGGCTGTGTCTCTGCTCATCGCACCAACCACACCCACTCATATTTTTTATTTTGTCGTGCCACTTTATCTTCCTGGTTACAAAAGTCGACCCTGTGGCTGCGCAACGCTCGTGCCCTTCGTTTTTCACCCCTTCTTTTTATTAACCTCAAAGACAAGATGGTCGTAAAACCTGTGGTTGACATCTGTGTGTGTGCGTGTGTGTGTGTGTGAGACCATGCATGATTGACGCTCCCCAGCTCTGACAGAGCAGCAACAGGGAGAAATCCTCTAAAGTATTTCTTTTCTCCATTCCTTGTTTTCTCAATATTCCTCTCCTCCTGACTCTGATCTCTGCACACTGGAGCAGAAGTAAGTGTTTTTCATGGAGAGGGGCACAGGGATCGTGTGTAATAGTGTGTGTGTGTGAGTGTGTGTGTGTGTGTGTAGAAGAAGGAGGAAGTGCTTATTTCAAGTTTGTGTCAGAATGGGCACAGGGGACGAAGCCAAAGCATTTTCTCTTTACCTTTAGCGTCCATGTTTCTTGAGAACACAACTGAATACAGTCGTCATTGACGTATTTTTGATCAGTGTGGGTCCGTGTGTGTGTGTGTGTGTGTGTGTGCATTTTGCTGCCCATGTGCGCCCAAGCCTGTCAGCTTGGCTGTGCATCTTTGGTGTAGCGCACATCTCAGAGAGCTCACAAGGGCTAGCTTTGACTTTAATCTCTCCTGAAATCCTCTTCTTCTCTCCCAGGTCACTCTTCCTCTCTTCTTCTGCTCATTCTCTTGCATCTTTTTTTATATCTCCTCCAATTCCCACTGTCATAAAAAAAAACACTGGAACTCCGTAGCAATAACAGCGCAGAAGTGGCAGTTTTTCAAAGTAGGCCAAAGTTTAGCAAAAGTCACTCAAGGGTTTGATTAGAGCATTTCATTTTGTAGCACCAGTGTGCTTGGAGGACTGTGGATTTTCTCTTTCAATCCAATTTGTATCACATTATGAGAAAGCTTCCTTGGAGACCAGGAAGACACGTTTAAGAAACGCTACTCAAACAGCCACGAGCATGACTGGAAAAAAACAAACCCGTGAGCTGAGGAGAACTGTTTGTAAACCTGTGAGACAAAACTGCTTTAAGGATCAGAAATAGGAATGGATGCATTTCACTTTTCAAACACTAAATATTACAGCAGCCTCTAATGCTCCTAAACTAGGGTGACCTTATTTCCATTTCCAAAACAGAGGACAGGGGATCTGTGCCTATGACGTCACAATATGGCAACGCCACACAAACCACGTTTTTCCCCGGTGTTTTGTCAGAACGCCTGGCTTAGAGCTATAATTAATATCAGATTCTGCCAACAAAATGGCTCTAAAAAACAATTCATATGTAAACTGAGGTGTTTTTGCAAACACTATAATTAATACTCCTGGGCAGGGTTTGAATTACACAGAAGATTCTGGGGGAGCCCAGTGACGGGGAGGGGGGTCTGTTTTGCCTTGGCCACCAAAATGCCTTGATACGGCCCTGGATGTGGGGCTGAATTTTGAAGGTGATCTGAATTGTATTAAATATATAAATATTACATGCTTATGAATTATTGCTTTATGAAGGTCAAAAGGTCTAGTGGGATAAATCTACCAACATTTTCCTTTTCAAGAACTTTGTTTTGTTTTCTTGTTTTTTATTTGAATATTTTCCTGTCCTGTCTGTCTCTGATCTTCCTGCTTCTCCTCTCCATCCACCAGAATAAACTGTTTCCTGACTTCCTCCTGTTTCACCTCATGAGTTACTTTTGAACTAAACAGTTCAAATGAATCTACTGGCTGAAAAATAGTGGAGTGGGCGCTGTGCGGCCGCGCAGGTGAGGTGAAATCACTGGAGCACGGGTGATGCGCTCCGCTGCGGAGTGCGTCAGACACGAATAAAAGATATGATTAAAAGACAGAAGTACCAGATTATATGAACGCACATGAACGATCACGTGTTAATTATATGTTTTGGTGGCGCCACTTTGAGAATGTTACTGTGGCCGTGCACAGGACACAGCTGGAGCGCATTAAACAATCAGCATTATCCGGCTGTTAGCTGTAATGCTACAAGTTAGCATTTTCAGTTCGCCGATTGTCAATAAAAAGCACAAGAAGATGAAAAAGAAGTTTTCTGTTGGCATCATGGCGGAGCCTGGACGTAAAAGTAAGAGAGTAATGTCTTTGGAGGCAAAGCAAAGAGCTAAAACTAGAGTGAACATCTGTGCAGCCTACGCTAGTTAGAGGGAGCTAAAGGAGGCTACAAAATCACAGGCTGATGGTGACCTGGCTTTGTTGCTACTAGACTTGTAAGTAATAATATGTGTTGTCCAACAGTGTGGATCTTTTTACTTTGTGGTTTATTTTAGTATCAGTTGACTCATTTTAGTGTTAGCTTGTTGTTAGCGCTAGCTACATCAGGCTGCAGCAGGGTTGTTTATAACAGTTGTAATTCCACTTTAAACCAGTAGGGCGGAGGAGCAGGAAACTGATCACTGTTACTTTAATTATAGAGCTAATAGGGGTGACCAAATCCAAACGAACAAAATAAAAGACAGCACGCATGTTTGTGAGGGGCAAAATGCTGTCAAAATTTAAAAACTAAACTAAAAAATTACGCACTCCATGAAGTTGTGTTTTAATAATATTTATATTAAACTTACTTTAATTTTCTTTCAACAGTAAATTTGACCAAATTAAATAAAATGCTACAAAATACACATAAATAAGACTGAATGATCATTTGAGTCACTGCTGTCATGTGATTGTTCCATTTAGTTGTTTTTTCACACAATTAGTTTAGTTTTTAAAAGTTAGATTAAATGAAAGCCCAACATCTAGATTTTTACATCATAAGTGTTTTTCAAGCTCTTTTACATGATCTACCTGCAGATTCCTCCGACTCCAGATATGAGCCCAAGCTGGATTCTCATCGATATTAAATAGTTTCTCACAGAACCAAATACTGAGCCAGACTAGCATTATTCATTTTATACAGTTCAACATTCTGACTCAAATCCAACTCATGCACATTTTAAATCAGATGCAAACAAATATGACACTAAAAGCAAGTAAATGCAAATCAGAAACAGCCTGGAGGCAAAAACAAAACCCAGATCTGGTAAATCTGCTTCATTGTTGTGCATAAAAACAAAGTTTCTGCTCCACCACACCAGTGTTACTACTACACACACACACACACACACACACACACACACACACACACACGCACGCACGCACACACACACCAGAAAAAGCCTACAACCGAGCCCACGCAGCACCATGACTGGACCAGAATCTAACACCAGAGGTACCTAATCACACATTAAACTCTCTTATGTTACCTTAGATGTATCTCTTGACTTTATACTCTTTGCTTAGCTTCTAATTAAATCCTTCTCCCTGATTGCTGAAAGCTGACTCAAAATTCCCTTTTTAGTTCTGGTTACTCTTCATGCTGCATTTCTCAGTTAAATAAAGTTAAATAATTGGAGCTGTAAAAAAATGGATTTTCAAGAAAGTAAAAAAGCCTTGTTTCTACACATTTCATCTTATTTTTGTGTAAAAAAGAAAACATCGTCTTAAATTAAGCTCGCTCTAGGAACACACTGCAAACACTGATTTCTAAGAAAGTCAAAAGAGACTCATTTTTAGATATTTCTAGTTTATTATTTTTAGTTTAAATAGAGAAAAAAAAATATCATGTAAAGTGCAAAACATTAAAGAGGTCCTTCACTGAGAAATCATCGGTCATTCTGAGTTTAACATGAAAATCTCCTCCACCTATCTCCTGCATTAGCTTCTGATAGAAAATAGACGGTGAAACTCTAGGATTAGAAAATCCTGACAGATCTACATCACACTGTCACGTAACATTCATGGACTCACCCATCTTGACTCACGACGGGGAAGGTTGTTGTTGGATTAGCGTCCAGGAAATAGCAGAGAACATCTTAGCTAGTAGAAGCTAACCATTAGCATTAGCAACTCAACGACACAGCAGAACTCCTCCAGGTTTGTGTTATTTATGGAGATAAAACATCAACGTTGCAGAGCAAATGGAGTCAGTGGTAGAGTTGTGTTGCTGTTAGCCAATCAGAGGCGAGATATCCAAATACCAGGAAATAAGACTCCAAATCCTGTAGTCTGAAGCTACTTTCTCCTCTGGCTGAATTCTCCGTGCTGAAACAGACGACTGGAGCTTTTTTCTCCCAGAGTACGACTTACAAAGCAGTCATTCCTACTAGAGACCACTGCAAATGTGAAAAATATGAGTGAAGGACCTCTTTATCTCAATTTGTGGGTGTGAAAAGAAAAGTGAGAATTCAGCACAATCTCCCAGAATGTGGGTCACCTATTCAACCTAATCATATATATATATATTCTTTCTCCCCCTTAATCACAACCCCAAAAATCATTAAAGGGATGACTTAAGGTTACAGTGTCTTCTTCAATGACACTGGGGATTAAATCTTCAATCTGATCCACTTAGAAGATGTCCGCTCGACCTCTGAGCAACGGCAACCCCTGGTCTGGTATCTAACTGTAGAAAAGGAGTAAGCATGCCTTTTTTTCTAAAATTAGGAACATCCTGGCCCAAAGTCATGTAGAAAAACTAGTCTATACATTTCTGCATAAAGCCTCTGGGGGTGATCCAAAATATTCCTGCCACAGATTTGTAAGGATTCTTCAGTTTCAGCACCAAATCACTGATTCCCTCTGAAAATTGAATTTAAAATTGTATTTCTAACTAATAAAATATCTCACATTGAATTATCTTAATGTTCCCAACTGATCTCTTCACTTTCAGAGTGCAAGTAGTTTCTATCTGTGAGTCAGACACCCTGTCTACTTTTAAAACTAAGTTAAGAACTCTCCTCTTTAAGTCCTATAGTTAGTCTAGATTGGGTTATCCTGACTCACCCCTTTAGTTATGCTGCTGGAGGACATTCAGACAAAAGGCACTCCCATTCAGAGCTTTACTCTGGTTTTGTTTCTTCGTGTTAAAAGCAAGTTTTCCTTTCCACTGTCGCCCTTTGTACTGCGCTTGCTGATGGAAGATTGCATTAAAGTGATCTGATGCAATATGCTTGTTTTCTTATACAGAGTAAATTCTAATATTGACAGTTTATAATCAGTTAGATTTTATTACAATTGAATTGACTGCATTCAATTCAATTGGCTTGAATCTGGATCTGATATGAATTGTATCGTTGCTCCTGTACAGAATGACTTTTGTTTGGAACTGATGCAATATAAATAAATATAAATAAATTAAATTCTGCATACTAAGATGAACAGAAAACATTTCTGGTCAATATTCTCAGCAGTGTCGGGGAAAAAAACCAGCATCACATCATTAATGGTTTTCCTACGGTCATGGAGATGGCACCATGTGTCTGTGACAGCACGGGAAAAAAACAGATGCAGCAAAATAAAGTGCAGTCCCAAGTAAAAATGTTTTTAAGGGGCAAAGGTTTACTTTTTAGTAATCCAACTACCCAAAGTACTGAGCCAGTAAAACACAGACATGCCTTCAGCAAACCTTTGAGAAAGTTCCGGGCTTAAACTTAATACGGAGCATCTCTGGAGAAACCTGTAAAAAGCTGTGCACTGACATTCCCCATCAACACAAGCGGGACCTGAGTGAATCTGTCAAGAAGTATTGCAGAAACTTTAAACAGAAAGGTTTCCAAGCCTTTGGAATCTTTCCCAAACAGAAATAAGGCTGTCATTCCTTGTGTGTTTCAACCGAAATAAGTGAAGCATCTAATGGATCCGTTTTAAAGCAAAAGTTCGGAGTTTTCCCCTTTTCAGGAATTATGCATGATTTGTTTCAAAATCCGTAAAAGAGATAGTCTTACCCTGTACTGCCATATAACGTAGGTAATGTCACTTTCTTTTGCAAAGCCCGCCCCCTGTCCCGTAGAGCCCCATGCAATCGTTACTTGACCCCCGCTCAGCATTAGCCATTACGTACGAATATCAGTCACAGAGCTTGCATGTGCATCTCCATTGGATTTTCTTGTTTTAACACAGTATAATGATGTTACATTTACCTTTAATTACTGACGGTTTCGGCGACTACTGTCGCCATCTTCAGAGTCACGTCGACTTGACGGCGTCACTTCCGCTGTTTATTTGCAGGCAGTAAGGGGCGTTGCCGCCCCCTACTGCCTGCGCCTTCCTGGTCGATCACCACGTCCCATGAATGATCCAGCGTGTACACTCCTTCATCCCTATTCATGGTCCTGGGTCCACGTCTCCTTATCTCGATCGCTTCCTTTATCCATCGTCTGTATTTTTGTTGTTCTGTTGTTATGATCTGTGTGCTGTCCCAGTCCATTATATGGTTTTCTCTTGTACAGTGGTCTGTTATGGCTGATTTCCTTATTGTGTTTTCTGCTTCCTCTTTGGCTGCTCTGGTGTGCCTTCGGCTTGTTTCTTTTTCACATTCCTTTTTGTGTTCCATTTTGCGTGTGTTGAGTTGTCGTCCTGTCTCTCCTATGTATGTTTTATTGCAGAGTTTGCATGGAATTTCGTAAACGACTCCACATTTTTGTTCCTGTGTTATTGCGTCTTTTGGATGTACTAGTCCTTTTTTGACGGCCATGTATGGTTTTATTGGCGTGTTTATGTTATGTTTTGACATTACATGTCTTATTTTTTCTGTTATTCCTCTAATGTATGGTAGGGTTATCGCTGGTTTTGGTTCTGTTCTTTCTTGTTTTCTGGTTCTTTGTTTTAGTTTGTCTTTGTTTACTGTTGTCTGTAGTCTTCCTTGTTTTATTGCCCATGTTGGGTATCCGCAACTTTTTAATGCCTGTTGTATATGTTTATCTTCTTTGCCTACATCCTTTTCCTCTGTTATCATATTGGCTCGGTGATATAATGTTCTGATTACTGACATTTTGTGAATCACTGGATGTTCTGATGTCCAAAGTAGATATTGATCTGTGTGTGTTGGTTTCCTGTATGTGTTAATGTTGAGAGTCCCATCTGTTTTCCTGGTTATTTCCATGAATGTGATGCTGCCGTCCTTCTCTTCTTCATATGTAAATTTTATGTTGTTTGTTTCATCTATGTTGTTTAAGTGATTTGTTAATATTTCAGTTTGTCCTTTTGGTATGATTTCTAATATATCATCTACGTATCTTTTCCATATCTTTATTTTGTCGGCGTGACTCTGAAGATGGCGACAGTGGTCGCCGAAACCGTCAGTAATTAAAGGTAAATGAAACATCATAATACTGTTAAAACAAGAAAAACCAATGGAGATGAAAAATGAACACAGGAAGAACATAACAAGAAATATAACAGATTTTATTAATTAAAAGTCTCAACAGACTAATAGTGCAGAAAAGCAATAAATAATCTCACAACTTTGCGTGTTGAGATTTATTATTAGTTTGAATGCAGTATGCATTCAAACTATTGTTTTCCTGTTTCTCTTTATTCTTCTTCTTCTTCTTCTTCTTCTTCTTCTTCTTATTATTCTGCTTCCGTACGTTTTTTGAACTGTATCTCCTCCTACAGTTTTTCAGCTATTTCAGCAAGTTTGGTATCAAACCGTTCAGCTCGTTCAGCTCTTTCCGGCTATATCTCCTGGTATTGATATCTTCAACCGTTTCCGATTTATTCAGCCTTTTCTGCAACTTTTCAGCCCATTGAAATGAATGAAAAATGCTTAAAATTGCTCAATTTTACACAAAATCGTTCATCTTTTTGACCTCTTACTTGCCAGGGTTAACTTCAACCTAGAGACTTCATTCAACTTTTAACAAACTCAAAAGAAGTTCAACTATTTCAAATTTTTTCAGCTTCTTGATATCTTTTACGGTTTTTCTATAATCACAGGTTAAACTTGAGGTACGAGTTTTAAATTTCAGGATTTTCTCCTCCGTCCCCCATTCAAAAGAATAGGGCCGAAAACCGACTTTGCTCGACTTCAGGAAGTGCCATGAGAGAACCGTAGAACCGAGGGAAATGAGACTTGCGCTGGATGAAAGCTGACGGATTTTCCTCCGTTTTGAGCTATAATTTATGGACGTACTCCAAAAATTGTGGTCGTAGCGTTAACTAGTTTGGAGGTTTCTAGTTTNGACTGGAGCTTTTTTCTCCCAGAGTACGACTTACAAAGCAGTCATTCCTACTAGAGACCACTGCAAATGTGAAAAATATGAGTGAAGGACCTCTTTATCTCAATTTGTGGGTGCGAAAAGAAAAGTGAGAATTCAGCACAATCTCCCAGAATGTGGGACACCTATTCAACCTAATCATATATATATATATATATATATATATATATATATATATATATATATATATATATATATATATATATATATATATATATATATATATATATATATAATTCTTTATCCCCCTTAATCACGACCCCAAAAATCATTAAAGGGATGACTTAAGGTTACAGTGTCTTCTTCAATGACACTGGGGATTAAATCTTCAATCTGATCCACTTAGAAGATGTCCGCTCGACCTCTGAGCAACGGCAACCCCAGGTCTGGTATCTAATCGTAGAAAAGGAGTAAGCATGCCTTTTTTTCCAATGGCATAAATTACTAAAATTAAGAACATCCTGGCCCAAAGTCATGTAGAAAAACTAGTCTATACATTTATTAGTTCTAGGTAAAAAATTCTGCATAAAGCCTCTGGGGGTGATCCAAAATATTCCTGCCACAGATTTAGAACGATTCTTCAGTTTCAGCACCAAATCAATTCCCTCTGAAAGTTGAATTTAAAATTGTATTTCTATCTAATAAAATATCTCACATTGAATTATCTTAATGTTCCCAACTGATCTCTTCACTTTCAGAGTGCAAGTAGTTTCTATCTGTGAGTCAGACACCCTGTCTACTTTTAAAACTAGGTTAAGAACTCTCCTCTTTAAGTCCTATAGTTAGTCTAGATTAGGTTATCCTGACTCACCCCTTTAGTTATGCTGCTGGAGGACATTCAGACAAAAGGCACTCCCATTCAGAGCTTTACTCTGGTTTTGTTTCTTCGTGTTAAAAGCAAGTTTTCCTTTCCACTGTCGCCCTTAGTACTGCGCTTGCTGATGGAAGATTGCATTAAAGTGATGATCTGATGCATTATGCTTGTTTTCTTATACAGAGTAAATTCTAATATTGATAGTTTATAATCAGTTAGATTTTTTTACAATTGAATTGACTGCATTCAATTCAATTGGCTTGAATCTGGATCTGATATGAATTGTATTGTTGCTCCTGTACAGAATGACTTTTGTTTGGAACTGATGTAATATAAATAAATATAAATAAATTAAATTCTGCATACTAAGATGAACAGAAAACATTTCTGGTCAATATTCTCAGCAGTGTCGGGGGAAAAAAACCAGCATCACATCATTAATGGTTTTCCTACGGTCATGGAGATGGCACCATGTGTCTGTGACAGCACGGGGAAAAAAAACAGATGCAGCAAAATATAGTGCAGTCCCAAGTAAAAATGTTTTTAAGGGGCAAAGGTTTACTTTTTAGTAATCCAACTACCCAAAGTACTGAGCCAGTAAATCCAACGGGCTTAAACTTAATACGGAGCATCTCTGGAGAAACCTGTAAAAAGCTGTGCGCTGACATTCCCCATCAACACAAGCGGGACCTGAGTGAATCTGTCAAGAAGTATTGCAGAAACTTTAAACAGAAAGGTTTCCAAGCCTTTGGAATCTTTCCCAAACAGAAATAAGGCTGTCATTCCTTGTGTGTTTCAACCGAAATAAGTGAAGCATCTAATGGATCCGTTTTAAAGCAAAAGTTCGGAGTTTTCCCCTTTTCAGGAATTATGCATGATTTGTTTCAAAATCCGTAAAAGTGATAGTCTTACCCTGTACTGCCATATAACGTAGGTAATATGTCACTTTCTCTTGCAAAGCCCGCCCCCTGTCCCGTACAGCCCCATGCAATCTTTACTTGACCCCCGCTCAGCATTAGCCATTACGTACGAATATCAGTCACAGAGCTTGCATGTGCATGTTTGCGAAACTGGGACTGAGGAGCGCTTTCAAGCTGTTTACAAAGCTGCAAAGACACAGTGAACCATGGAGCAGCTGCAACCACCTTTACAGCCACAAAAAATACAGATTCTATGACTGCCTGCTTTTACTCGAAGACAGAACAAAGTAAAGAAACGCCCACGGACTAAACTTGCTGAAAAGTACCTCAAAAGGCGTGTTTCTACTATCAGAACTTCAGGGTAATTTTACCGGAACTTCCTGGCATGCACGTGTCTCCACGTCACCGGGCCGGCCAAACGGGCCGTTTACTGGGCCATTTTCAGGAACTTTCGGAGTAACTGAACAGGGCTAGGTACTTGGAAAGTCCCGGAAGCGTAGCTGAGCAGATCTTTTGATTAACTCGCGCTGACTGGTTGTAACTCCGTAGGAAATTACATCAAACAACCGTAGTAAGTTAGTAAAATTAGAAGAGTTGCTTTTGACGCAGAATGGAAGCGCAAGCAAATAAGCACCATACGCGCTGTTTAAAAATTGCCTTTACTAAACTCCCAACACCAAAAAATGCAGCGGAATTCCCCTCAAAACGACATAAACAGGGGCTTTGTTGTCTCACATACAACCGTAAAAAACTGAGCTTTTTCTGGTGATTGAACGACACATTTTACATCGCACAGCTGCTCTCCGGTCCTCCAAATGGATTAAATTGCTGTACTTCAACAGAATATAATTTTTTATGTTACTGTAGGCACTTTCTGATCAGTGACATCACTCACTGCCGAAGCAGTCGCGATATGCTGACGTCTGTGCAAAGTCCTGAAAGGGCTGAATTTGTATGGAAGCACAACAACTGAGAGGACCGGGCCATCGTATCTGCCGGTCAATTTTCCTCTCCTAGAAATTACTCTGAAGTTCCGACAATGAAAACACGCCTAAAGACCGAAAAAGAGTTTACCGTGGACCTGATTTTCAACGGTGAAAGGATCTCCGTGGTCAACTCAGATATCAAACAGACGCAGAGTTGGCGACATTTCTTATGGACAACTAAGTGAATAAACAGCATAACATGAGAATAATAACTGTAATTGTAAAGATGCATGTTCACGAAAGCAGGGAGAGAGACTTAAAGGTGCAATAAACTTTTTCCGCCTCTGGGTGGCGACCTCTGATAAAAACTCTGGACTTTTGCTCTAAAAGTGGAACATTTGGGGCATAAAACTTTTTTTTTATTTAACATTTTTTTTATTTAATATTTCAGCAGACATACAGAAGAGATCAGAGGTGAAAGGTGCAGCATACCTGTGTTTGTAGGGCTGGCTATGGCTGTGGGTTGGTTCGGTGGCTCTCCGAGCACCAGGCGGACTCTCTTGGCGTGAGTTTTGCCCTGATAGTGGGACTGGGCCACAATCGCAGAGGTGAAGAACATATTACACAAGGTGCAGCACTTGTTCCTGTCCACTTCCGTTTCTGCACAGTCCTACATGAGCATGGGAAAGAGATGGGGAAAAAAAATCCTTGAATTTCAACGAAGGAGAGGTTGAGGGAGGTGAACAGGAAAAGGGAATGGCAGGGAGGAAAACAGGAGTGACGTGAAATAACAGAGAAAGGTAAAAGCAAGAGAGATGTGCCCTTTGCACTGAACGCTGTGTTTCTTCTCTCCTCTCACAAGTACACACAAACATGCCGACACACACAAAGGGGAAGAGAGAGAGATGATGATCAAATATTCATCTCTCAGGGCTGAGATTGTGGCTTGGCTCCTTCACTGCTGCTGGTTCATTACTAATGATGAGAGGAAGTTGCTTTCTGCAGGAAAAAAGGGGGAATCCAAACGAAAAGACCAACTGCCTGATTGATACAAATGTGAAAACACACACACACGCACACACACACACGCGCGTTTGTATCACTTCAGAGGACGCTTCAGGCTACAGTTTATATAATAGAAGCTTCCCATAATCATATCATTATGTCCATCCTAATGATGGCTCACACAACTAGAGTAATCATTCTAAAATATATTTTATACTGATTAATTTTTTTTAAACAAAAGAGCGATGAGTACACAGTGTCATTTTATAAAATGATGTATGTTCTGTCAGGAGTCATGCTTGCAGGCGAATAAACCCTTTTATTAGAGCAAATAAAAACTAAAATATGCAGTAAATTGAATATTGGAATTGCAGGAAAAATAAATCCAAAATTGCACAAATGACTGAAGGTAACATTTTCCTGTTTTTTTAAGCAACTACATGTCAAACATGTCAAATCCACGCTTAAGATGACTTTACACAAAGTTGAGCTGCAGAAAGTATAAAAGAAGCATCAAACATTTGCATAAAGAACGAAGTGTTTGCTGGTTTGAGACAACAACCTAGAAGTCATCGTAAAGCTTAGTTTTATAAAATATTAGGAAAATTATATTTTTTCTATTTTAAATATTAAAAAAAGTGACATTTGTGTTACGTTTGTTCTGTGTTTTGTATCTGATTCCATTTTTTGTGGTTCTTCATTATACATAGAGCAAATAGGGCTTGTTTTGAACTTTGCTGACATGTTTCGGCGTCCACTCACTGCTGCCTTCGTCAGAGCCGGAAGTGACGCCACCAACATCGGCGGTACTCTGACAAAGACGGCAGTGAGTGGACGCTGAAACATGTCAGAAAAGGTAAAAACAAGCTCTGTTTGCTCTGTGTGTAATGAAGAACCACAAAAAATTCAAAAGTGACATTTGTTTAAGCTGCGAGGTCTGCAGAAGAAAATAACTGACTTTAAGGGTTAGAAATACACAGATCATTTCACGTCCAAACTTACTGATCAAATTACTTTTTTCAACCTTAAAACTCGTTTTCAGAACCCCCCACAATAAAAATATCCATCATGTTACACATTTACCATATCTGTCTCATTTTCTATCTTTTTGACGCTGCACCATGCAGCCAGTCATGACTAACACTCCCCCTAATCCAGCTGCACACATGAAATAACTCCCTTTTATTTATTATACTGCTGAACATTTTGTGTTTTAATGTTTCAGCTCTGAGTTTATTTTAACCCACGACATCACAATCCATGAAAATCTGAAACAAGCTTCTTTCCTTCCATCTCTGCTTTATTCTTTAGTGAGGCTGAAAAATCAGGTTTCACTTCTGCAACAAGAAAATCCAGTAACAGTAAAGTGTCATCTGAGTGAGCAGGTGAATGCTGTGTGTGTGTGTGTGTGTGTGTGTGTGTGTGTTTCTCATGTCACCCCTGGTTAGCATCATGGACGGTGGATGTGAGAGTTAAGGACACCTTTACCTTCAAGGCTTAGCTTCAGCTCCCAGTCTCCTCTCTCTTCTGTTATTTATTTATTTTTACTCTTCCTGCCGCGCCTCCCCCCCCAAACCTCCTCTCTCTCCCCCTCTGGGCACCAGTCTCAATGACTCTTTGCGTTGTGGGATGAAATATTTATCTGTATTGGCAGGCCCTCGCCACCTCCCACACCCCCCTCCTCTCTGTGCCCTCTCCCTCCTCGCCTCATCTCCTCCCCCGTGTCTCTCCCGCTGTGAACATGTTAAAAGCTTGTGATGAAATGTCCCATACCTCCACTCTTCAAGCACCATTAGTAAATGATGTTTTCCCCTCATTTAGTATAAATTTGTTTTGTTTTTCTTTTTATGCCTTATTAAAGCAACACTAAAGTTATCTTTTAAAGCTGTTGCTTTCAAACTGGTTTCAGTGTTTCTTGAGCCAGAAACTTGAGCAACTTCACATTGGCCAACACTCTGCAGACCAGAAACTGCACATAACAACTTTTGTGGTTTGGGTCGGCACTAGTGGGAGGTCTCAACCTGCTTTACGGCAATAGCTGTTTGCTAGGTAGCTCATATAAAGGCAAGCAGTTAGCTTTTTCAGATCACTGACTATCAATAAAAAGCACAAAAAGTAAAGTAGCTTTTTTTGTTGACATCATGGCGGAGTCTGAAAGTAAAAGTAAGAGAGTAATGTTTTTGGAGGTGAAGCAAAGAGCTAAAGCCAGAGTGAACATCGGCACGCCTACGCTAGTTTGAGGAAGCTAAAGGTGGCTACGAATTCACGGACTGTTGATGACCTGGATTTGTGGCTTATTTAGCATCAGGTGCCTTGTGTTAGCGCTAGCTAGTTGTTAGCGCTAGCTACAGCAGGCTGCTGCAAGGTTGTCTACAACAGTTGTAATTCCGCTTTCAACCAGTGGGAGGGAGAAGCGGGAAACTTATTAAGTGTTAAACAAAAAATACTTTAAAGGGTGAGTCACATCATGGGTGGAGTCTAACTTCACTCACACTTCCTGTTAGAAAAATGCGCCTAAAGGAGGCGTCACCTGGCGGACCGAGAGAGCGGCACTGAGGTAGTGATTGACAGCACCCCCTCAACCCCCCGCGCGCACTCTCAGTCAGTTTCTCAGTCAGAAAAACAAGTTTTTAACAAGTGCGCAAACACTCACACAAGCACACGAGCACACACACACACACAGCAGACTAACTGCTCAGAAGAACTAGCAAACAGAGCACCTGCAGCATGCTGGAGGATTTCCTGTCCACTGTGATCAAGGGGGGAGGAGGCAAGCAGCTCTGAGCCGTAACGTATCATATCGGCAGGTGAGTGGCTGAGCCAGGTGGAGGTGCGGCCAAGACTCCGCTGGAGTCCAGTGCAGCGCAGCCATGTAGTACAGTAGCTCGATAGCCATCAGCTGTGGCTGATTCTAAATCAATGAGTTTTAACCTGAAGATGGAAATATAATTACGGTTTTGGGCTGAATTATTAAATTTTAGTTAAGTTGCACTAAACTGCCAAAATAATGATTACACATGTCTACAGCACTATTAGACACTCATCTATACAGGTTATCAGCAAAAAGGTTGATTCAGGTGTTACTCACACTTTAAGCAGCCAAACAAAGGAATTCTATTTTTTTGTTGATTTATTTGCAAAGAAAAAAATTTTTTTTACATTTCTATTGCAATATTTATAAATGTGAGAGACATGGCACTGATCTCATGAGGACAAGTCACTCTTCTCCCCTTGTCCCTAAAAAAAGCTTTTTCTTGCCTCACCTCTCCTTCTCCTTCCTCTCAGATGAATCCTCTGCATCTCTTCTCATCCCTCACACCTAGACCCCTTCCATCACTGTTTTCATCAATCCTCCCAGAGCGCTGCTGCTTAGTTATTCCAAATTCTTGGATGAGCAAAGTAATAATAAAATAAAACCAACAACTGCAGTGAGGCAAATGTCCTACAAGTTTATGGTTTATTATTCTGTGGGTTTTTTTTGGGCTAAGGACAAAAAGCCTGTGATGAAACTCTCTGGGAGTCTGAAGGAGTCTTACTTGTCAAAACACAGCAAGAAATAAAAGAAAGGATTGACACGAAGGGGGCTGAACCACAGAGCAGCATCTAGATGAAACAATGAGAGACGCTACACCAGGGATTTGGTCACAGCTTGAGGGGAAAAGTTTTCAAACTATTTCAAGAATGTGTCGGTGACTGACATCGGAATAATTGCCAGCTGATTACAGCTGCCACTCCACAAAACCACTTTAAACAGTAAACAGCATCTCCGACTGTTTTCCTCCAGCTCCTCTCTGGGAGACGAGTCACCAACTTTTCCATTTTTTGGGTTATGATTTTTTAATTTCCTCCCCCAGTCTCCGAATTCCGATCCCCCGCCGCCTCTACCTGTCGCACCTCATGCGTGTTGCAGACTGATTTGCATTCGACCTAATTGCGTGCACTTTTGCTTATCGGTCGCCCGACAGTGACGTCTGTCTCGCTGAATATTTTGTGTTTGGGTGACTTCATCCATGCTCATGTATCCAACAATAGCCTCCTAATTAGCTGTGTTTATCTTCTTCTCCTTCTGTTTTTTGCTTCTTCTCGACTTCTCCCACCGTTCCGCGTTGAGTCGCTGTGGGAAGGCTTGCTAAATATACACGCGGAGGGAAGGAGACGCTTTCCTTTCGGAGCTCCAAGAAGCTCTGAAAGTACAAATTAGGAAGCATCATATTAACGGGTGAATGAAAGGTTAAGAAAAAAAGAACATATTTTGTTTTTCTCCGTGTTTGCAGGTGGAAAACCTGCACAGAGGAGGAAAACGGATTAAGTCTCCTCCTCTTTCATCTGGGAGCACCTTTGCGACCTACTTTCTCTCTATCTGTTTTGCGACAAACACTTTCACCTACACACATATACACAAAAACCTCAAGGCATGGCATTTTACTCTGGCATTTCATTCACTCCGCCGCCCTTTTCGGCAGCTCCCACTGGACGGCGTCACGTCAATCAGAACAAAGCAAAAGAAAAACAAACAGTGAGATGCAAAGAAAAGAAGCGAGGAACCTCCTGTGGGAGGAGAAGCATAAAGGAAATGAAAAGTTCTTTTTTCACCAACGGAAAGGTGTGAGTTTCGTCTTTGTGCTTTGGGTTTTTAGGACCATCTGATGATCAGCTCATGTCGCAGTGTGAAAGGTTAAAATGAAGAGCTAGCTGCAGCTCTCACACTGCGTTTGCAGAGTGGCAGATGCAATCAGTGTCCCATATGAGGTGAAGGCCAGGATGGGCTGAGTCATGCCTTATTCACTTTGGGAAACAGATGGAAACGCAGGTGTCTATATTTTCACAGTATGAGTGTATTAGACGTATTATTTTATGAGTCTAGACTGCAGTCTTAAACTTTAAAATGTGCAGTTTGTTGAGTAATGCAAAAAAAATGATCTATTTAAAAAAAAAACAACTCAGAGAAATCTTTAGAGTAAAACGATTTCAATTCAAGTCTTTTATAATTTGCTTTTCCCGTTTTTATTATTTTCCTTGTTGTGGTTGCAGATTGTTGCTCCGGTTGACTTTTCAGCACAGCGGTGTTTTTCCGTTCTTTGTGAAAGACGCAGACAGCCAGCCTCCTTTATCACGCCTGCTTTTCAGGTGATCGAACAGCCCGGAAAACCAATTTTCTTGGAAAATTTCAGCGTTGGTTCGTGGCCGACCTTCACGCCCACTTAGCACGGCGGTTTTGCAGGTATGTGGAGGTGACATCGTGAGCAGGATTTTCTACTTTTCATTAAACAAAATAGACATACAGAAGAAAATGTTCCTATAAAGATTGACTTTGCATAAATGTAAGCCAGGGGAGTCAAACCTACATTTGTTTTTTTAGGATTACATAATAAAAAACATATCACAATTGATCCCTGCAGATGTTAATATTATTACAGATGTTGCTCAAAGAGGTAACTAGGTCACTTTGTGCTTATTAAGTCTTCATCCTTGCAGGATTTATGCATACAATGTAAAATACCTCCTAGATGTATGCATGCATATGTATGGAAGCTCATTCTTGCCACTCTGAGCAAAAAATCTAGTATCTCATAATGAAATAGTATCATTATTATGACATACTATTGCATTAAAGCGCCTGACCGGAGTATTTATTTTATCTAATGGCACCATCTAGTGGCTGACAAGCGTATCACACCAATAGTCGGAGGACTCGATAATTTAAGATGGCGACTGCACGTTTCTTGTTTATGAATGTGCTTCTGTAGCCGACAAACAGAGCTAAAACACGTTGTTTTACAATTATTATTCTCATGTCATGTTGTGTTTTCATATATTTATATTTTAAAGACTTAATTGTCCGTGAAAAGTTCATCAACTCTGCATCAGCCGAGGTACTTCCTTAACTCTATAGCACGTAAGCGGTAGTCTAACGCTATTGGTTAGTTCTGATCGGCGCTCAGTTTCCTATTGCACGGAGCTCTACGTGGCAGGGGGCGGGCTTAGCACAAAAAAATACGTATTGCTTACATTATATCACACTACATAATAAGATTCACTTTTACGGATTTCTGAAAAATCATACATAATTCCTGAAAGGGGAAAACTCCGGATAGTCACTTTAAGATGAAATAGCTAAGTCACAGTTATGCAGCTATCTCATAATAATGAGATAGTATCTCCTAGATATCCCATAATGATGAGATAGTATGTCATTATTATGCCATACTATCTCATTATAATGAGATAGCCAAGTCATAATTATGAGATAAAACATTTTAATATCAGAGTGGTGAGATTGGGCTGCCAATACACATACTATCTCATAATAATGAGATATGATCTCATGATAATGACTTAGCTATGTCATAGGATCTGAGATAGCTAAGTCATAATTGTGACACTATCTCATAATTATGAGATAGCCAAGTCATAATTATACTATCTCATAATAATGAATGAGATAATATCCCATTAAAATGAGATTTTAGTCTATAAAAATATATACTATTTCAGAAAATTTTGATATTATCTCATAATAATGAAATAATGAGATAGTATCTCATAATTATGAGATCTCATAATATCTCAAATAGTTATGAGATAACCAAGTCACAATTATGAGATAGTTAAGTCGTAAAAGAAAATAATATTTTATCTCATATCTGTAGTGGCGAGAATGGGCTTCCATACATTTGTCTGTAAGTGATTTTCTAAACACAATTTAATAATTATTGTTCTGAAATTAACTGAAATTTGGCACATTAGATTTGTTTCAGTTGATCTGTTTATTAGTGGGAACTTCTCAGTGGACAGGAGAGGTCATCTCTCCTCCAAGGTTACTGTCTCTCCTCTGTGGTTCAGGAATTTTGCTGTAACTGTTTGGAAAACACTCCATCACCCTCTTCCCCATTTCATTTAAAAAGCTTTTTCTTTTCAGCTGTGTGCATTGTATGGTGGAGAATTTTTAATACCACATGGGGAAAAAAAACACAATAAATTTGTACAAGTCTATTCAGTACATTCATGTACAAACCCACAGCAGCAGAAATTCCTGTTATGCCTCATGTTTGAATTTCCACAATTCACTGCAGATGCAACCTCAGCAGTTGCTACAGAGGCAAGACACACAAATGGCCCAAGACACAATGGCATTTATCCAGCTGATGCACACAGGCAGGCTTACAAACGTTTGGACTGCAGTGACCTCTTTAGCAATAGCCTGCAATAGTCAGATATGGAGCTACTTAACCGCATGTGCTTCTACCAAATCGCACCAGACAGATGACTGAGGCACGAGTTCGCGTTGGAAAAATCCCGTGCACGAGCACACACAGCAGACCCAACAAAAATATGGATCAAGTCTGAGAGCGGGCAAGCTTTGCTAAGCATCAGTTACAGCTAGTCTGTTTGGGTTTTTGTCACGGCTTCATGTTTAAATGACAATCTTAGTCAAATATTAAACATCTCCTCCAGCTGAAGTGCAAGATAATCCTCTCGAGGATGTATTTTAAGTCCTATATTGTTGTGAGGAGATGTAATTTACATTTTTAAGAAAAGGAACAAGAACATGCATTTGGTGTGAGCGTACTGGGTTATCAGGTCGCAGTCTTTTGGACGGTGGACCTCCATCTTCTGGGTGAAGCATGTAGAACAGTCGCACCTTGTTGGCGTGTTTTTTACTCTGAAAGAGAGACAGAAGGAAACAAGAAGTCGGCAAGTGAAGCGGATTTAGTTTTATCAGAACAGCCTGATGGAAAAAAATAAAGTCAATGACTGACACACCACCTTGGCAGCAACCAGCGTAGTTTTCTTTTTTTTATTTCTGTTTAAGCTGATGCCCCCAGTCAGGTGACTAATGGCTCTGGCCAGCCGCAGCTTTCTGGAGCTGTGATTAGGACAGTGAGCAGTGAAGTGGCAGTGGGGGGAAGTTGGCAAATGTTTGCTCTATTTGCAAACACTGACACATAAAAATGCAAAGTGAGTGAGGAAAAAAAATGTGATAATAAAACTAATAATAACTAAATAAAACTTCATTAAATCAGTACATCCTATGTGTAATAATCAGGGGTGGGACTCAATTAAAAAAGTAATCTAATTAATTAAAGGCGTCGTAATTAATTAATCGTGATTAATCGCATTTTAATCGCTCAAGAAAATTTGCCCCAAAAACAATTTTTTTAATTAAAAATAATGACACAGAGAATCAAACAATAGTCATCGACATTAGTATTGTAAAGTCAAGCTCTTTTAATTTCTAAAAAAAATGCTTTTAAGTTGTATTTAAATTTAAAACAGGAAAAAAAGTTGTTTTGAACTGCTGCTGCGCGTCATGTGTAAAAAACGCTGCTGGCATACGCTAGAGCTATTCCAGAAGCTTCACTACGCAGCCTTCTATCTCCGTGACTGATTAGTCAATTCGGATGATTGACACCACAGACATATATACGTAGATGACTCGTGGACTGACGCTGCCTATTGGAGCTGTCGTAGTGGCCGGCCGCCATCTTAAATGGGTCTCCATTCGCACCCAGTGCATTCATTTCTACTGAGGAAGGTGCTTACAGCAGTACAGTACACCGGTTGTTGTAACTGTAGGCTGCACAAAAATGGGCATAGTTGCCCACTCTGCATTGACTTTAGACATTGAGGAGACCCATCCAATATGGCGGCGATGCCGTTACGCTCTCCAGCACCCAATGGGGCGTCTACGTATTTATGTCTATGATTGACACCTATTTTGGATCAGTAGGGTCAATAGAATCAAGCGTTATTCACCAAAATTAGATTGACATCTCAGTCAGCCAATGAGACTCATCAAAACACGGACATACACAAACCAGGAAAGAGAAAAGTCCTACCGGATGTTTGAGTTCTAAGCCCGTTTTTTTTTTGGTCAAAATGACTTTGTTTTCTGTCTAAACTGTTTTCAGTGTGACACAAGAGGTAGGGATAATAGTAAAGGATAAGAAAGTCTGGATAAAACAAACTTTTCTAGGTGAAACATCAAAGGTAAGAAACGTTATTGGAGATCTGCTGGGAAAAAACGATCTCTGTTTTTGTTGCTCTCTGGCTTCTGTCTCTGTGAAACTTAGGTGTAGAGTGTTGGGGGATACATATTTAGAATCAGTAGGGCTTTAGCTTCAAAATGGGTGGATAGAATGTGTGTAATTTTAGATTTTTAGCAGCGTTAGAGACAGAAATGAAGGCAAAAACACACATGAAGAGGGATTTTTGATCACTCATTGATTATAGTTTTAGTTGTGTTTGGAGCACATAAAAAAGGTTTGCATGGACTTGTAGTCAAGGTTTTTTTTTAGAGGTGCAGCTTGACGATATTTATTGATATTTAGGGTATGTATTTAGCTGCTAAACTTCAATGCTCCCCAATTGGGGGGTCGCATTATTTTTTTCTAATGAATTAATCATAATTAACTCGTTAAATTCCCGCCCCTAGTAACAATTACTGAAAATTGGTGATATTTTTTTCTTTTTTAAAGGGTGAGTAACACCATGGGCGGAGACTTATTCCAAGCAGACTTCCTGTTAGAAAAATACCTGCAAAATAGGCGTCACCTGGAGGACCGAGGGAGCGGCACTGAGGCAGTGATTGACAGCACCACCATCAACCACCCCACGTGGGCTCTCGGAGTTTCCCAGTCGGAAAAACTAGTCATTTACAAGCGCGTGCGCACTCGCGCGTGTACAGGAGCGCACAAACAAGCAAACCTAGCGCTCAGGAGAACAAGCAGACTCAGAAGCACCAGCAGGTTGGAGGATTTACTGTCCACCGCGATCACCAGAAAAAAAGGGGAGGAGGAGGTTTTTTTTTCAAGGAGGCGAGCGGCTCCGAGCTCTAACGTGTCATATCGGCAGGTGAGTGGTTGCGCCAGGTGGAGGTGCGGCTGACTCAGCTGGAGTCCAGTGCAGCGCAGCCACGTAGTAAGGTAGACAACGTCACCGTGCGCTGCATCTCTACAGCAATCAGCTGGGGCTGATTCTAAATCAGTGTGGAGCAGAGTTTTGACCTGAAGGTGGAGATATAATTATGGTTTTTGCCTGTAATATTACATTTTAAGTAAGTTGCACTAAACTGCCAAAATAATGATTACACATGTCTACAGCACTATTAGATACTCATCTATACAGGTTATCAGCACAAAAAAGTTGATTTAGGTGTTACTCGTTCTTTAAAAAGTATGGTATATTTCCTCCGAGTGTTTAATTTTGCATCACAACACAAAGACAGTAGGGGTTAATGAGCCCAGGAGTGTTTCTACTAAAGGACAGCTAGCTGTCCTTGAAGCTGCTAACTACCACTTTAATACAGACCAATGAAAGTGAATCTGCAGCAGAGAAATCAGTAAACGTGCACTCAGACTGCTTTGTGTCTGTGTGCACACAGGTGAAATGGCTCTCAGGCTTCAAATATATAATTTTATTGACATTCTGAGGCTTTTGGACGCCTCGCGCTATATAAAAACTATTATTACTATCCATAAAGTTTTATATGAATTGTTATTTTGATGCCACGTGCAGGAAAATCAAGACTGCAATAATGACAGCAATGAAAAATGCAGAGCTGAGAATGATAAAAGATGGATATATTTGAGGAAAGGTTATGATGTGGGGATTAAGGAAATAATTTAAGGGTTAAATGTTCATCTCTGCTCAAGAGAACTCAGAGGAAACGCTGAGAAATTGCACTTGCTGCTTTGTGGCTTGTATTGGAGCCCCCCACGCCCCAAAGGATTCCTCTACATCCTCAGTTCCTCCCCACTTGTGAGATTGATGCATTTTGTCAGTGTGTGTGTGTGTGTGTGTGTAGGTATATAAATGGCCACATATCTGATGGCTTTGGGATATGGACTACAAAAGCAGGACCACCTGTCGCTATGGTTACCCCACACTGACCCTCACTCCTCTAATGGACTATGCATGTCTGTCTCAATTTATTTTTTTTCTAAGAGTAAAGTCAAGTTGGAGGAGACAAACGGAGCAGGGGACAACGGCATGAAAAAGCTACGTCATCCTTTTGCAGGATGTAGTAGAAAGTAGAGGCAGAACTGGGATGTGGAGTCATAATTTTGTAACTCTAATTAAAAAATACGGATTAAATTATAATTTTTTTCCTCATGAGCAGCAAGGATGATTCATTTTCATAATGATAAATTCAACATTTTATTCCTTAGAGTGTACGAAATCACTGTCGTTCGTAAATACAAACATCTCTATGATTCGGCCTGTAAAGATCACCGTGATCAAAATATTGTTAATAATTCGTGGCAAGAAATTGCTGTCACACTCGGAAAAGACGAGTGATTTCTACTTCTACTATGGTGTAGTGTTGGATGCATGCCGTAGAGCCCCATGCCGCCCCCTACAGTCTGGGAGAATATTGGCTCACAGTGGAGAAAAGCTGCAGAAGGTAGGAAGGAACCATAAACGCTGCAAAGTCCGACACACGTTCCATTTCCGCGCAGAAGGAAGCTTAAATCTGCACTATGGGACAAATCTTTCTAAAAGCAATCCAATTTTCTTTTTTTTCTGATGGAGGTGATGAATGAAGTCTGAAACAAAAAGAGGAGTTTGGGACTGAAACAGATTGATTATAAATACCTCTCCATGTGGAGATCATTCTAACTAGCTGGAATGGATTTCAAGCTTTAGTAAAACAGGTCAATGTCAAATTAAAACACTTTGTAATTTGTTATATATAAGCAATTGTGCTTTTTAAGGCAGAAACACCCACACCACATTTTCAGCCCGTAAAGATCACCGTGATCAAAATATTGTTAATAATTCGTGGCGAGAAATTGCTGTCACACTCGGAAAAGACGAGTGATTTCTACTTCTACTCTGGTGTAGTGTTGGATGCATGCCGTAGAGCCCCATGCCGCCCCCTACAGTCTGGGAGAGTATTGGCTCACAGTGGAGAAAAGCTGCAGAAGGTAGGAAGGAACCATAAACGCTGCAAAGTCCGACACACGTTCCATTTCCGCGCAGAAGGAAGCTTAAATCTGCACTATGGGACAAATCTTTCTAAAAGCAATCCAATTTTCTTTTTTTTCTGATGGAGGTGATGAATGAAGTCTGAAACAAAAAGAGGAGTTTGGGACTGAAACAGATTGATTATAAATACCTCTCCATGTGGAGATCATTCTAACTAGCTGGAATGGATTTCAAGCTTTAGTAAAACAGGTCAATGTCAAATTAAAACACTTTGTAATTTGTTATATATAAGCAATTGTGCTTTCTAAGGCAGAAACACCCACACCACATTAGACTTTTGTAAACTGCACTGCAGGGAACTGTCACATATTCACCACCAGAAAATAACATCAAAGGGTTTCTTGCTTTCAAATGATTTGATTTGATTTTTTTGTCTTTTTGATCTACTGACCTTCGCAGGAATATTTTGTAAAGGCTGACACTGACAACATGCTGTGACTCATCTTTTGTGAGCTCCACTCAGGGCTGTGTGTTTTTGTCAGACTTCTAGGATGAGGGACAGAAATAGATTACTGCCACACGCGTGTGCAGACACACGATGCATCTTTCCATGTCTATCAAAATAAGAGCTTTGTCCTCATTAGTCGACTTGTTAATCCCAGTTTTTGCTAACAGAACATGGGCAGGCGCACACAAAATGACTCATAGTTACCAAATTCTAGGGCTGATTGGTTATTGGCTCGTCGTTGTAAATCTCTTAGAGTTACGCGAAAGGAAGACTAGATTAAAGCAAATTAAACTTGCGTGTTTGTGAGCAAGTAACTAGCATGCTGCTTTGAGCTAATGTATAATAGATGAGCGTTGTTCTGAACGGCACAAATTAGCATAAATTGGTACAAATAAGGCAGTTGAAAACGCATGAGACCACATGTAAAAAGCAGCATTTTTAGGATTTGTTTTATTTTTGTTTGCTTTTTTATACAAGTACCCACCACTAAAACCTCAGCAGAGACGGACTCACCTCATAGTGAGCGGTGCGCTGGGACTCAGAGATGAGCTGGGCATTGCAGATGTTACAGTAACTCTCTGTGAATAATCCTCCATCCACGACGACCGCAGACTTCATCTTCATCTGAGACTACACACACACACACAAACAAATGCAAATATGAATTTGATTAACACGCAGAGTGAGATTAAACGTAGTGAACCTTACTGAGAGAGGTGTAAGGCTGGAAATATCTGAACTTAGAAGAGCCTTTCCTACAGAATGACATATTCCTGATGGCAGCTGAGCCCAAAATATGTTGTCAGAACATCCTCTCGTAGATGATTTTCACTCCACTTTTGGCAACAATGGCATAAGGCTGACATTTGATTTATGGCTTCCTGTTTCACAAAACTCACATTTTTTATGATTTGCCATGTTGGAGAGTTTCAAAACAAAGATTTTAACATGTTTTCCTTATAAATGTCTCTAATCACAATTTACTTCATAATATTATCAAAATTTTTTATATTTCTGTTAGTGAAATAACGTTGGGTGTTAAAGTAAGTTTTTTAAACTTTAAGCTAGAGCTTAAACATTGATCTAAGTGATTGTTGAGTTAGAAACTTGACCAGTTTCATACTTGACACCACTCTGCAGCCCTCTATTAACCAAAAACTGCACTAGATAGTTTTGTGGAGCGGGTAGGTGCCCTATAGGGGGGGCTCTTTACATGCTTTACAGCTGTTAGCTGTAATGCTAGCAGTTAGCATTTTCAGTTCGCCGATCGTCAATAAAAAGCACAAGAAGAAAAAGAAGTTTGCTTCTTCTGTTGGCATCATGGCGGAGCCTGGAAGTAAAATTAACAGAGGCGAAGCAAAGAGCTAAAACCGGAGTGAACATCGGTGCGGCCTACGCTAGTTTGAGGGAGCTAAAGGAGGCTACAAAATCACAGACTGGTGGTGAACTGCATGGCTTTGTTGCTACTGGACTTGTAAGTAATATTTGTCCAACAGTGTGGATCTTTTTACTTCATGGTTTATTTTAGTATTAGTTGGCTCATGTTAGCGTTAGCTCGTTGTTAGTGCTAGCTACAGTAGGCTGCAGCAGGGTTGTTTACGGTAGTTGTAATTCCACTTTAAACCCGTAGGGCAGAAGAGTAGGAAACTGCTCAGTGTTACTTTAATTTTCTAGGTGATTTTGGCTCATAAAGAGCTTTAAACCAACTGCAATTATTGAAAACAATATTTAAAAGATTACATAATACTGCTGAACCACTGCATAACGCTGCCAACTTTAGTTTCACTGACCTCTCCTCATTAATGGAAAAAAATCATCCATTATTTTTAATGAACAAGTCAAAGCAGTTGTCTGAAGACCAAGTTCTACTTTAACAAGTTATTTAAACTAAATAAATAAAGTTGCGTAATGTCTAAATGTGAGCAGGACTATGGTCCCAATAATGTGACTCATTTATTTTGTGTGAGCAAATCAAAAGTTAAAAAGTTATATAAAATATGTGCAAAAGAACAATTAATTTGGAGCCTGTTGCACGCTTTTCCTCCATACATGTTAGAGTTTTCCTAAGCAGCATGCAAGACCTTCAACATTGTTTTCAGGGAACGGTTCCTGCATTTTTTCTGTCTTTTGCACATTAATGAGTCAGTGACTTGGCATCCTCCTAAAGTATCCCCATTTTTAATTACGCATAAAAACCAAACATTTATTCTGTGTGTACAAATCAGTATTGGTTTATTCATACATTCATGAGGTGCCGGGCTCATGGAAGTGCAGAGTTTGCTTTAGATCCATTACGACTTTCAAAACAAACACCAGCAATCAGCAAATTAGCACACTGTTTTCACATCAGTTTACAACCCTGGTAATCAATGTGAAATACATTGCTATTCTGTTGACATTAGGAAATATTGCATTTCACTCAATTTTGTCCTCTATTGGCTTTAGAAAATAAATTGTAGAAGAAAAAGATGGCAACCAGTTTGCTGTCTAGAGTTCAGAATGCAGTAAATGGCACTTTGTTAAAGGTTACTGTCTCTGGAGTAAAAGTAGCTGAAGTCAGCGATGGAGAAATAAGATTAAGTGACATGTCGTCATAGAGTTGTCACGTAGAATATGTGACTGATCATGGAAGTGTCCTCGTGAGCCCGATATTCTCTGTGAACTTGTAAGAACACAATCTCTTACTATCTTTAGGCAAACACATTTGGCTGCTTGGGATTGTCTCATCCCTGAGATCTTATGCTCAACAACTCTTTATATTGAATTAAAAACAATATTCTGGGTCCTTCTACCTCCTGTATTATTTCTACTGCGGCACATTAAAGGTGTAAGATGTAAGAATGAAGAAAAAATTACATCATGTGGCCAGTTTTGGGTGCTGCATTCCATTTTTCTAAAAAAAAAACTTACTACCTCACTCTCGTTTCGTAAGTTTCATTGCTTGGAAATGCAAGGACACCAGCCTTTCTGAGCTGAGAGCTTTATAGTTAGCGAAAGAGTTGACCTAGCATCAGAATATGATCAGATGTTATTTATGTAAACTGTTCTACTGCTGACCCACAAAATAAAAACAGCAAACATGTGTGGCCCCAAATCACGCTTTACTTTAAATCTGAATAAACAAAAGCAAAGTAAAAATACAAACAGCTTCAAATTTTACTCCTCGTATCCAGGTATGACCTGTGTTTGGCAAGTTACTTTGAAAAAGTAATTGCTTATAGTTACTAGTTACTTCTACAAAAAAGTAACCAAGTTACCATGTTATAAAAGTAACTAATTACTGGGAAAAGTAACTATTCCGTTACTTTTTTAAAAACAAAAATATGCAAGAAAATTTGGATCCCCTCTTAAAGCTACAATGGTAAATCTGCTAACAAGCTAGCTTAAAAAATGTTTTCATGCCTCTAAACAACATTTTTAACATATTATAGCTATAAATATTTTGTGGAGATAAAAAAACTCTGAAAAAATAATAGTAAAGTGATTCTCTCACATTTGTATAAAAACCTCAGCCACTAACATGACCAATGATTTGGTTGTTCGTCTCACCGAACCACTGCACTTTCGCATTTACCTGGGTCCTCCATTTATTATGCGCATTTTGCAGCAGAACACCACTAGTGCGAGAGGTTCTCCGCTCAGTAATATCAGAGAAGGAGAAACAGCAGGCTGCTACCACTTCAACTTTAGGACAAACTACCAGAGTCCCAAAAAGAAAAACACCATTTGAAGTCACGGACAACAAGAGACGTTTGGACCTAAAAAACTGCGACTGGTGTTTAGCGCTCCCTCGTTTACCGTGGCTATGTGGGTTTCGGTATAATGTGGCCAAGGGATGATTGCCGATTGAAGAGTTGAGAGTTCTGTAAACATGTTTGTTTTTAAAAGCTAGCTTGTTTTGCAGATTTGCTATCGTAGCTTTAATAAGTTAGGATTTTTTTAGATAATTTCGACTAATGTGAGATAAAGAACTAAAGCATGGAAATGCATTTGTCTCAAGTTGAAAGTAAATGCTGGGACAAATATTTTTATGTTGTCACTGATACTGTACATGTAACTAAGATACCAAAGTACTTTTTGCAAAATAGTTAAATTTTGAAACCTACTGTTCATTACACATGACAAATAAACTCCACTAGTAAAGCGTTTTTTTTCCTTCTTACGTCATTATTCCCACGACTGGGTATGACTACGGTTTTATATCATCTCAACTTAATTCTACATGATAGTTTTGCTTCACCTTTTGAAGACGTGCCACTAAATTGTATTTTCCCATCCAAACGTCTCACAAAGTAAAAGTGTTTTAGCTAAATTCTGTGGTGGAATGTTTCTAAAGTGCCCTAAAACCTTGTCAGTACTGGGAATACTCAACCAATAAAAGTAAAGAGACCTGAGCGACCCACTCGAAGCTTTACATCTGAGGTCTTAACAACTTGGCAGGAGTGTTTTTCTTTTGCTTTAATGGTGGGTACTGTAATAGAAAAATGGTATAATGATGTGCCGTAGGGTCTTGTGTTCAATCTCCCATTCTCCTCATTATGTGAACTCTGTAGGTGCTGCTCTGACTGGGGCTGGGGTGAGTAACTGGTCTTTGGGGAGTGGTTCAGGAACATCAACCGCTAAATAGGGTGATGTCCGTTTGACGATAAAGCGGCGGTACAGGAAATCTACAAGGGCAAAGTGTTTCACAGCCCGGGGAGCACGGATGCTGGGGAGGTCAGCTTTGAACTGTGAAATAATGGAGCCTTTGGAATGACACTATATCTGAAGAATCACAGCTTTAGTGATGAGCTCAGACAAATATCCACTCAGCGTGTGTCTGCAGGGAAATGTAGTGGCTTTATCTCAGGTCTAGTACGTAATTACATGTGCTCTAGTCTTTCATGGGCACATGTGAGCACACACACTCCTTTACACAGCACTGGTAATTATCCTGTCTGCTCATCTTGTCTGTTTAGTGCACTTCTGACCTTTCAATTATCTACAGACACGCAGTATGGATACACTCTTCATTATCCAATTGAATCTACTGGGACACATATTTACTAAGAATGAAAAAAGGAAATGCATTTGATCCAGAGCAAGAGACAAACACCTTTTTGCGTGCTCAGAAAATTATACGTGCCTCTGAGGTGTGGTTTTAAATCCGAAATGTCACAGATGACACGTTTAAAAACAGGTTTTGTCTAGAGGCTCAAACACATTATTACCTCCACCGTGAGATGTCCTATGAGGCATGATGGAACAGATATATTTTCAAAACTGACACTTTAAATTTGCCTCACAATCTGCAGCCTGACACAATTTTGTGGCAATAAAGGACCTTGAGACGCCTGTGGACGTACAGGCAGGAGCGGGTCTATCTTTTAATCTTGATGCTAATTAAAAGTGAGCGTGACCGCAGAAATATCCATATCTTTATAATATCTCTATTACCTTTGATTATTACATGCAAGATGGAAGATGTGGGCTAATTAATAGAGGCAATCTGTTGGGGAGATTAATGGAACGGCATGGCCAATGGAGCGAAAAGATGGAGGGAGAGATAGTGGGGAATGGAATGGAGAAGGGGGGGGTGTCGGGAGGAAGAGAGGATGATAAAATCTAAGTTTGGTGAGAATCTTGGTTGTAAAAATTTAGCAAAACTATATAAGACTATAGAAATAATCTAGATTTTATATTGTTTCTCCCAAAAAAAATCCTATTAAAATGGCTGTCCAGAGTTTTCCCCTTTCAGGAATTATGTATGATTTTTCAGAAATCCGTAAAAGTGGTTGTCTTATTATTTACTGTAATATAATGTAAGCAATACGTTTTTTTTTTTTGCTAAGCCCACCCACTGCCCCGTAGAGCTCCGTGCAATATGAACTGAGCGCCGGTCAGAATTAACCAATAGCGTTAGACTACCGCTTATGTGCTTCAGAGTTAAGGAAGCACCTCGGCTGATGCAGCGTTGATGAACTTTTCACGGACAATTAAGTCAATTAATATATGAAAACACAACATGACATGAGAATAATAATTGTAAAACGTGTTTTAGCTCTGTTTGTCGGCTACAGAAGCACATTCATAAACAAGAAACGTGCAGTCGCCATCTTAAATTACAGAGTCCACCAACTATTGGTGTGATACGCTTGTCAGCCACTAGATGGTGCCATCAGATAAAAGAAATACTCCAGAGAGCCACTTTCAGCTTTAGACAACCAAAATATAATAAATAAAATAAAAAATGACATTTGCAAGCAAAAAACACTGGGTTTATTGTGAAAAAATGAAAAAGCAACAATTTAAACACTTTCTTCAAACCAAAATTCTTTTATTCATTTTATCTGACCACACAGGATGAGAACATCAAAGCATCAGGCTTGGTGATAAATGATGATTAGCTATCTCCTCTGTTAAACTTGCATTTTAATCTAATATTAATAATTCAACATTGTAAAAGATGAAACACGTGACAAAGGTTGGGATGGTCAGAGCAGCGTGGTGTTTCCCTTTTAATGGCTGTTTTAATACTTCTTACATAAATGCAAACAAGGACTTTGAGAGAAAGAAAACAACTTAATGAGAAACAAATTATAATGGAGGTAGAACTCAGATTAAGTTAAAAAAGATGCTATTTTTGTGTGGGCTTGGTAGAACCCACAGAACAAAGAACAATATTAATGCTATTTTTAACTCTGCAACAAAAATAGTGTTAAAGATCAAGTTCACTCATATTTCTAATACATTTGTAGTGGTCTCTAGTAGGAATTAATGCCTTAAACGTCATTCTTTGGAGAAAAAAGCTCTAGTGTGCCTGTTTGAGGGCATAGAAGTCAGCAGGAGGAGAAATAGCTGCAGACAGCAGGATTTGAAGTCTTATTTCCTGATATTTGGACATCTCGCCTCTGATTGGCTAACAGCAATGTGACTCTAACAGACTGTTTGCTGTGGAACATTGATGTTTTATCTCCACAAATAACATAAGCCTGGAGGAGTTCTGCTGTGTGGTGGAGTTGCTAATGCTAACAGTTAGCTTCTACTAGTCGAGACGTTCTCTGCTGTTTCCTGGACGCTAAACCAACAACAGCCTTCCCCGTCGCGAGTCAAGATGGGTGAGTTCATGAATGTTACGTAACAATGTGACGTAGATCTGTCAGGTTTTCTGAACTGAGCATTTTTTCTGTCAGAAGCTAATGCAGGAAATAGGGGTAGAAGATTTAACAGATTATTTTTCAGTTTAAAATAAAGGTTAGAAACAACAAATGACATGTAGTTAGATATGTGGTGGCTGTGAGGGTGAATAATGATATGAAGACCTTGCTTTTTGTTGGTTTTGTGCAAATGACCTTCAGAAATCAACGGTTTCTGAAACTGAAAAAGTAAATTTAGGCAAATCTGCTCAAAAAGGTGGTGATTGTGTTTCAAAAACACAAAGAACAAGAAACGTCCAACTCCGTTTTCTCATGTTTGACGCATCCATTTTGTCACAGAGTGAAAAAAGAAACCAAAACTGATGATTTTGCAGCAGAAATACGAAAGTAGAAGACTGACAGCATGGCACGGCAATCACAGGGTTTTCAGACCATGCAGGAGAAAAGTGAGAAACAGACACTATAAATGACGGCTGGTACTTTCATTCAGTGTCTACAGAATTTGTCTGCAGTTGTCATCAAAGTCAGAGCAGTATTTCTTCTCCAAAAGAAAGGTTTTCTCCAGGTTGGCTCAAAGGAATGCTGAAGAAAATCAATAGGCTTGGAAAAAACCAAGGAATAAGGCTGAAAATGACATCCCATAACTGTATTCCAAAGCTGATGTACGTACTTAGATTGTATACTTTCTAATCTGGAACTAAACCTATAAATTAATCATAAAGTACACACACACACACACACACACACACACACACACACACACACACACACAGAAATAGGCTTGTCGCGCTAATGGACAAGTAACGCTACAACAGGCTGAAACAACAGTAGCGTAAGGTTTAACGCAACACTAATCACTTGGCTCTAATACACAAAAGATTAATCCTTTTTCATTCCCCACCTTCCTCTTCCTCAGTTAGCTTGAAGTTTGTGGACTGACGTTGATTCAATGCAGGTTGAGTTAGCATTCAAGCTAGGTTGATGTTTTTGTTTTGTTTTTTAGGTTGATGTGCTAAGATGACCGAGGCGACTGCGTCACCCCGCAGTGCATGCTGGGATCTGGTTCGAATTTTCTTTGATTGACAGCTCCTTCGTTTGGATACGCAAATCTATTGGTCAACGGTCTAGACTCGTGTAAATGATTTGTTTTGATGTAGAGGCCAGGGGAGGGACTTAAGCCTGGAATATGTTGCATTTTAACGATGCATTCACGTGTTTAAAATGGCTGCCTAACGTAACTTGCATTGATTTGAAGCGTCGTTTGTGTGCATCCCCCTGAAATTATTGCTACGAGTTTGCACGCTGCAATATATGAGTAACCAGCAGGCGAAGTTGACAAAACTAGCGAGACACACTCACCACGGTGACTCCGTCTCTGTGTTAGAGGTCTTTCATACTATCTACGATACCGCTGCTTTTTTTTTGCCGTGATCTCAAAATTAACCAGTTACTGATCTCTTCTATTGACGCCATATTTTTTTTATTGTACCCTACAAACCTGGAACTCTATCCGGTCCGAGTTCGCTAGTGTGCTCCCTAGTGGAACACTCCGGTACTACATGCAGTGCAGCAGCAAATATGAGAACAACGACGCAGCCTGCTGCCTGAGTCTTATTTATATGTACCCCATCTTTAAGCAAATTAGTTTTAGTATCAGTTATTTTATTTTGCACACTTCACCTTCTTACTATTTCTTTTTAAATGCAGTTTCATGAAGAATTTTATCTGATCGTTTGATGCTGCGGATCAAAGCAGCAGCTAGGTTTCTGTGAGTAGTAGCAACATTTTCCCAGGCTAGTTTCAGTCACAATAGCACTGTCACATTAATGTTTGAACTCCACACAGTTAAACACGATCCCCTCAGTTTAGCTCCAACATCAACAGTATCACCACACAGGTCTTTTATCTGAGACATCTGAAAATTTCACTCTGCCACACATTCACACCCTGAATATGATAATCCTCACAAACATGTAACGGGACAAAGAGCAGACCCAACCATGCAGATTTATATAAAATCAATATTGGTTTTAGGCCAGAAATTAGGAACAAAATATGAAAAAATAGAAATCAGTTGAACCAAACAACACTGTTAAAAATGCACCCAGTTTAAGGGTGTGGCAGACAGCTGACTCAGAGCACAAAGAGAAAACATGCATAAATTAAACAAAAAAGCTTTCAGAGTGAAACTGCAATAATATGCAAGATAGGTCAACATAAAAACACACAAATCATAAATTAAAGTAAAAACAAGGCTGATTATTATGCAGAAATTGCACAGTTCAGAAGAAATTGGAACAAAAATTGCAACCAAATTGAGTTCAAACAAGAAAATTAAAGACTAAAGCTTCTGAAGGCAACATGAAAGAGAATTCTCTTTTAAGATCACATCAAGTATTTAACATAGCTGCGAATTTTGCAGTCCTGAAATCTCAGCTGTTGGTCCACCTCTCATTAGATAGCTCGGACTAAAACGAACAAGGTTTTTTGTTATTTTCTAATAAACCTAAACTCTGAGGCTGTTTTCTGTCATCTAGTTTCCAAAAAAATCAATTACATTGTAGAATCATGAGAAACTAGTTCCTATTGCACAATGTCATTTTAGTTCTTTTATATCCTAAAAGCACAGTTTAATTCAATGAACTTGAGATATGTGAGTGTATATAAAGGAAAAGGAGTGAATTGTGCTAAACTTTAGAGAGGACGAGACACAGAGAGAATAATGGATAAAGACAGAGAACATCAGGCGATTGGAGTAGCAGGATGTCTTTTAAGTTTCTTCCTTTTTTCTTTTCAAATTTTCTCCATAAGGGGGGGGGGTGCTTCTGTGAACTGGACAGGCTGTTCTCGTCTCCCATTACATCCACCCAGCTTCAGTTTCAACTGAAATAAATTAGTGCTCTGATTTACCTGTCGAATTATGCATACAGATGATGAAAGACTGACGCCAGCCCGTGGGCCAATGACCTGTTTAATGAGTCACTAGTGGGAATAACAAGAGATAAGGTTGCAGGGTTAATATTGTGGAACCCTATGTATCGTAAAAGCACTCTGTCGAGTCACTTTGATGTTCCACATTACTTTTTTTCCTCCCATTTCGCTCCTGGTAATGTAATCTTTTCTATACTGCCTCCTTTTCATCCACTTCTCCACCACACACCTTTAAATTTAAAAACCCACCCCCCTTTGCACAATCAGAAAAAGAGGTACGATTCTGCAGGAGCAACGTCTTTGAAAGAAATGAAGCCAGAGTCGAATGACGGTGCAAGATTCTAAGACCTTTTGCTCAGACTTTTTGCCAGAAAGCTCATATTTCTTAGATTTTAGATTCCGTGCACTGGCTCCCTCCAGGATCCAGAAAGGGATAAATTTTCTCCTTACATTTAAAACTCTTTATGATTAGTGCTTCATCACTAGTTAAAGACCTCTTATCAGCAAAGAATTTCTTGCTGTCTGCAGGTTTATGTGTGTGGAGGCAGAGCCTTTAGTTATTAAGCTCTGTTGTCCATCCATCCATTCATCCACCCACCCACCCACCCACCCATCCATCCATCCATCCATCCATCCATCCATCCATCCATCCATCCATCCATCCATCCATCCATCCATCCATCCATCCATCCAAACTTATTTTTCACTGGGACCATTTCAGATGCAAAACGGCATTGAAAGCGTTCCAAACAACTGGTCCCGCGATGACAAGAAAGCACTGTAGAATTGCAGGACCACATTTATCAACAGTTCACATGATGGTAAATGGCCTGAAGTCATTTAGCACCTTCTTAACCCCCCATTGTGCTTTACAACACAACCAGTCATTCACTCACACACACACACACACACACACACACTCACATGCTGGTGAAGATGAGCTACATCGTAGCCACAGTTGACCTGGGGTGCTCTGAAAGAAGTGAGGCTGCTATACACAGGTGCCCCCAGTCCATTTTGGTGGCCCGACTACTGTATGTCCAATTTTATTAGATCTGTGGTCATCTGTCTCTCTTGCTTAGTATGACTCGTGTGTGAGGGATGGACAAAGAGACTGATTCACCGGCTTGTAAATATACATTATGAATGGTGAAGCTGGATTTGAAGAAAATTGTGAATCAAATTAAAATCGCAACTAGACGTTTTCCTAAAATCATCCAGCCTACTGTGAACTCTTTCTGGTGCCAACCCACACTAACGCCCTTTTTATAAGACACACCGTGCCGGCAAATCAGCGCAATATTACCGCAACGTGTTTCTTATGAACGCGCCATGGCGGTATCACGTTGCGGGAATTTTGCGGCATTCATGCCGCCACGCTTGAAAGTAATATTGCGGTAATATTGCGGTAATATTGCGGCTTCGCCGGTCTTATAAACGCACATTAAGCGTTGGCGCAACAGAGGGAGGTGTCATGACCATGTGATGAATTAATGCTGTCCTCCGGCCGGGAACTATATTAAAAATGAAAGTAAACACGCGCTTAAGTTTCACGTTTGTAAACAGAACCAGCTGAGATGATTAACTGGACCGATGCACAGCTCCGGGAGCTTCTCTCCGATAGATCTGCAGCTCAGATTATCTGACAGCTCACAGGGATGGTGGATGACACACACCTGTAGCTGGTTGTTAAAATAAAAACTTAACGAGTGCGGCTTCGATCGCAATAAAAGGCAAGTTATGTCCAAGATAAACGGAAGTCCGCAACAGTGCAGAGACCGCCCCTATACCTCCTTTATTCCGCCATCGCGTAATCTTTTATAAAACGGACATGATTGAGCAACATTACCGCCACGGTCTGAGCTCTTATAAATGACCTAAAGCTCCCTGATGCCGCATCGACGTTGCGGCAAATTGGCGGCATTGTTTTATAAAAGAGGCTTAAGAATCAGCTCAACTTTCAGGCTGAGAGTGTGAACTCTTGCTGTGGCTGAAAGGGGCCTTTAAAAGTGACCCCGCCACCTCACACGTCTGTAGCCTCTCCCATTACGACTACAGGCTTGAAAAGTTCCTTGGATGACCCTGAACCATAGATGCCACTTTTGCTCTCAATAATTCTTCATGTTTTTTGTGGTTTGTTTTTGCCCATAGCAGGTGTCCTTGGTACAACGCTTTTGGGCCTGTTTATGTCCTATTTCTGTCTTCTTGTTTCTCGGTGGTCAAGACAGATGGCCGTTCTTCTTGATTTTGGTTCAGCTACAAGTTCCTGCTTGTTAAAAAGCAATTCTTCTCTCCACTGCATCTTGTTGGCCCCTTGCACGGTCAGGACAGGAGATTAATCAGCTTGAAGATTTGATGCAATCCATTGCCTTCCTCAGCTGGAGCAAGTGAGTTGATGGGTCATTATTTTCCAGTCTAATGACAACAAGATTAATAAACCAACCAGCCAGCCGTCCTGTTTATCTTAGCGCCTCCTCCAGAGAGAAAAGTGATGCTCTTGTCTGGTTTTCTAAATGATGTTTTTGACCTTGCACTTCTCTCGGAGACAGACAAAATCAGCGACACATAGTCAAACTAAGCTTTTCATCTTTCTGCCTTCATTAGCGTCCCTCTCTTCTACCTCCTTTAAAAATATGGTCTTTAGGGCAAGGATTATTCATGAAGAATGATGTAGACTAGACTAATCTACTCTCAAGATAGCAGAGAAATTTTACTACTGTTTTATGTACTTTAGTGCTGTGGTTCGACACACTCAAGCCTCTGAGGGATCGCATATTTCTTCTCTCTGGCAGAGCTTGTGATTATGATTAAGAAAGGTACGTTAAATGAATGAGCTTAAGTGCCAAATGAAAACATATTTATTTTTAAAAAATCACACACACTTTGTAGTGTGGGGGAGGGTTTTTTATTTACTCTGCTGCTAGAAGAGTAATTATCTTTTTACCTGTTTAAAACGACTCCCAAAACATGAAGCTTTTTCTTCCAACTGTTGTACCAAACTCCTACTGAATATTAGCTGGTATCTAACCCTACCCTTGGGATGGCTGGGATGGCTTTCTCCCAATGTACTAAACAACCCTTGAATTTTCAAGGCCATAAAGAAGAAATATCTGTCTCATTCGGATTATGAAATAGGAATATCTAATTACCCAACGCTAGAAAGCGAGGGAAACAGCCTGAGCAAAAAAAATCCCAGACCTCCTTTTCCCCAGCTCCCTATTCCAGCTAATCCGGGGGAACCCTGGAGGGTTTCCAAGCGAACCATGAGACATCCTATCTTATCAGATGCCCAAACCATCCCAACTGACTCGTTTCTATGCAGAAAACCAAAGACTCCACTTTGAGTTCCTTCCAAATAAGTCATCACCTATAACCGTGGATATCTACGTCCTATTATAGTCTTTTAGGCCATTAAAATAAATTGTATTGGAAAAATAAATAAAAAATGTGCTTTTCTGATCCTTTTTTGTAAAGGGCATATTTTCTCGCGAGATCACACGCAATATTTCGGCTGTGTCGGACGCGCGCAGGACTGAGGGGCGCGTTGATTGGTGGAAGGAAGCAGGAAGCAGCTTCAGCGTCTTGCTCCAAAATAACAAAAGTTATAACTGAACCCGACCTGGCAGTGACCTACGGGATCCAACAGTACCAGCCCGAGCATCACGTCTTGCGTAATGGCTTCCTCGCTTGTTGTTGAGGTTTTTTTTCAGCGAAGTGCTGTAAACCGGAAAATGATGGGATGCGGCATTGGAGATCTGTAAACAGTCTAGATGGGACAAAGCAAGCTAAACAGCCTGGCATTGGCTCATCATGCTGTTGTGAAGATCGAATACACAAACCGAGTGGACTTTATTTTCCCCGTAACACGGATCAGCAACAGTAAGACATAATTTATGCGTTTCACGTTATGAAATGAGCTTTGTTGTGCTGGTTTGTTCGCTGCTGGTTCATATTTGGTTATATCTGGCCTTTGTGATGACATATAGGCGAATCTTGTTTTGGAGTGCGTGTGCTCGTGGGGTGCATGTGAGCTGGTTGAAGAAGGCAAGAGTAAACAAACGCGTCAATGTTAAATATCGGCTTCTCGGCCAGTAAAAAATCATTAGGAAGCCATTATATACATTTTTTCAAGTGGAAAAGTGAAAATTTCAGGTGATGGCTCCTTTAAAGAATACATCCATCGATTCAAGTTTGTGTCACCTCCATCCACGCTGCCGTCTTTATTCATTTATTTTTTGGGGCCGAGGCTGACCCATTCAAAACTCACTTAACAGAAATGGGACTTTCACACAATCTGACAAATTGGGTGCTTTGTGGTTTTGAGGTCGTGTGCGAAGGTTCAAGGCTTCTGTATTTGTGCTCTAAAACGGCCTTGCCAAGAAACTGTCACGAAACAATTGGTAACCGACCCGTTTTTCCTTCAATTTACAGCTTTGTGCCCAGCCTCTTCTTTTTTCAGCTCTAAATCTGCTGCTCCACCTCTTTCTTTCTCATTGAGGTTTAATGTGTCAGTTAGTTTGTGCAAAGTGCTCTCGAGCATCGAGGATATCCTGCCAGAGACACAAATGTATTTGGCCAGCAGGGGATAAAGTGATACCACGGACTTGATATGCTTCAATGACAACTATATTAAACTAATATATTTAAAAAGTCCCGAGTGACTAATTTTTATCTCTGTTTGTTCAGCAGCTGGCAAACATTATAAATTTCCATAAACAGGCTGTGTGAGGATCAGGAATCAGATGTATTTGAACTTGGTTTTATTGTTTTGTTTTAAAGAAGGATTACATTAATGTGTTTTAACTTTAAAGGTACAATTTGTAAGAATTTTACAGTGAAATAAGCACAAAACTGTGGGGAGAAAAAAGTCTCAAAAGATCTGTGTGTGTAACAGGATTTGTGCATGTGTAACTAAAGATATAAAACCAAAACATTCTAATGTCTCAATCATGTTGGAAGGAAGATTACATTGAAACAGATTTCCTTCTCAGCCGGTTGGGGGGTTGTCTGTTTCTCTCCTTTCAAAAAAGCTAAATAGGGATATAGTCACTAGCTATGTTTACAAGGGCACAAGTAATCAGAATGAACGCCCTATCAGATCAAAAATTCATCATGTAAACATGTCAATCGGAATATTCTGATCCGATTCGGCCTGATCCGAATGAAATTTCCTTCCGATTGAGAGAGTTGGTTTTGTTCGATCGTCAATCCAATTGACGTCCGTGTAGACACCCATTCGGATTGTTGGAGTAAAATAATGCCCACTGCGCATGTGTGCAACTTCAGCGTGACGTCTTTCCGCCTTTGCAGATGCTCAGGACAAGTCGAAAACATGGCGGGCGGTAAACAGAAGTGGTCTGTTGCCGACACTATTTTTTACTGGAAACACTACGGGAGCTCAATATTATTGAACGTCTCGATGGCCGAACGGCTAGAAAGTATACACTCAAGTGCATCTAAAGATGCAGGAAGTGGAAATTTACCAAAGCTAGAGAATAAGAAAATAAAATGCAATGGGAAAGACGTGTGGGCAAGATGGCGTTTGTTTACAATTTTTCTTCCGGGAAAGACAACTCTGCGCATGCTCAACCCATGCTGCATGCATCACGGCATGAACGGATCATTTCAGTTAGTGTCCATGTAAACAGAGATTTGGAATTTCCATCAACCAAGATTTGAATCGGATAGGGGAGATTTGGCGCATGTAAACTTAGCTACTGTTTACTGTGAGTCTGTGGAGTTTCCAAGTCTGCACCAGTTAACGCTGCAGCGCCGGCATTTGTAATTTGACACCAGGCGGCAAGATTTAGTAGCGTTCCGTAAAGAACCAAAGCCAGTAACAGGAGCGACCCAGAAGTTATTTCTTGTAACCCTAAGAAGCCACGGCATCTTTTTGCTTTACTCTTATATCGGGTAAAGAAGGCTAGAGGCTAATGCTGAGCTAACGTTGAGCTAACAATGCTAACGGTGAGTTAAAAACATAGTCGACTCTAAAAATATCTCAAGCTACTTTTTCAATTACCAGCAACTCAATATTTCAGTGAAATGTATTTATCAACTTACTGCGTAGGACGTGTCTTCACTCGTTATCTAGAATCTTCTGGCGCTGAACAGTAGCTAGCAAGAGCCATGAAACTCACGGAACTCTTTTAAAATGCCATTTTTACTTCATTCTTGCATAATGCACCTTTAACAATGCATAAAATAGACAGCTGCTTTATTAAATTATATTATTTTTGGACTTTTTGGTAGACTCCATTTCCATTGCTTTAAATACATTTATTCAGCAGATGCTAGCCAAACCCAGACTTACAGAGTGAGGAATAATTAAGCGAGAAGCAAAGTGAAGTTTCTTGTCTAGCCTGAGGACTCTTTCATATCTAAACAGGTGGCGTCCTGATGAGATGAGAAGCCATGAGAGGGTTTATCACTTCAGTTTGAGAACATTGTTCACCCTACTTTTGTTGTTTCACACTACTGCACCGTCGTGTTCTGCTATGATCGGTTTATTTTTTAACATCCAAAAGTAAATGAACTGTCCATCCTTGAGTAAAAATTGAGACCACAGAAATGTTTTTCCAGTGTGACAAATCAGTAATTCAAGTTATTTTATGGTTTTGCAAAATGCATTTTTATTCCATAGATTCCTGATGTGTTTTCTAAAGACAGTAAGTCATATTTGCTCCAGGATTTAAAATGTTTTTTTTTTTTTACTTTTTGTTCAACTCTTCTATCAATGTGATTAAAATTCATTTTGGCAGTTTTGTATAATCTCAAATGGCAGACAGGGAAAAAAACAAACAAACAAACAGAACCTAGTTCCACCTCGGTTTTTGCCTTGGCAGAGGAAATGTTTTCTTTCTGCCGAGCTCCTGTGAAAACGGCTCCTATCCACTGATTTTGTGCTGTCAGTCAACCTCGCTAAAACAATTTGTGTGGCTACTTTATTTTATTTCATCTTTTTTGATGCAGCTGACAGTCAACACGCTGGTTTAAGGTTAGAGTTTGTGGATCAGGTGAATAAAACGATCGAGTAGCTCTGAGTGATGCTTTTGTCTCACAATTGAAGCTAAAACAAATCATCTATCACCTCATTTCCTCTGCTTTATCTAAATTTTATAACCTCCCAGCCTTTACAGGACCTTTGTATGAATGAGGGTACTATGGCGATTTTATCTCTGAAACGCTCCCTCTGTGGACCATTAGCTGTTAATGGTATTAATAAAAGATCTTTTGCTTTAGGCCACAACACGGGACTTATTAAAAGGTGAAAGAAGAGTGTTGGCTTGGACAAAAATAGGTCCTCCCAGTTTAACCGAGCACATCTCTGCTCCAGTGTGTCTATCAGTAACACACTCCTAGGCAAATGAAGTTAATGGTGGGAGACAAAAAGCAGCCCAAAGTTTTAATGGGGGCCTTTTATGTTACTGTAACATATGGAGAGTGCTACGCTGGGTGGCAACAAAACTGTCGGGGTCTTTCTGTTCCATTAGCAACTAAAACACTGCTTTTATAAGAGGCCATTTTTTTGCCAGATGTTCCCATACTGTTCTGTTTGATTTCCTAGGTCACGTTTCACTGTCCACCGTTCCGCTTCGTGATAAATGAGATGTATTAAATTCATTATAATGCCTAAATAACGGTACTTGTCATTTATCTGTTATTACCCAGAATCTGAACTTTGTTCCAAAGCTGGAGCTAAAAAAGATGCATAAACATGGTGGTGCAGTAAGGACAAAAGTTTAGGTGCTAAAACTTTAGATTGGAAGACTTTAGCTGAGGGAAGCGAAACTTTAAGAAGTCTTCATTTGCCAGAAGGCTATTATGCAGCATCATTTTAGTTTTGCATTTAACCATTTCAAGTTGCAAAGGAACTAAAAGCATTAAAGAGAAAGTTCACTGAGGACCCGCTTTTTACTTATTTCTAAAATATGATCAGTCACGTGGCCAGGGTTTGAATTACAGGGGGAGCTAGGGGGAGCCCGGCTCCCCCGAAAGGGTGATGGCCTCCTTTGGAAGCCTTCAACTGACAAACCCACGGGGAGCCTGAGAAATGATCCATCCTACCCCACCCCACGCTCTCACGGTGGTAATGAACGTGATCGTATGGACGCCCCACCCCGGCATTATAATGAAGGAGATTGGACAGACAAAGCTCCCCCGTAACAGCATTCTCACTGGGCTCCCCCAGAAGCCTGTGTGTAATTTGAGCCCTGCATGCAGGTTGAACGTGAACAAGAATAAGACTTGTCATACAGCCACATCCTTACACATTTTCTTGTACTGATCCAATAGAAATGAACCATGTCACCAAGTGGGTGGGGCCATCTTGTATAATAAACGAATGTATGAGAAGATTCGGGGTCCTTTTTCTGTCTTCTGTCCCTATTCCCTGCATTAGAAATAGAATAGAAAACGCTCCAATTAGAAAGCCAGTGAGTTAGCATTCATGGACTCACCCATTTTGGCTCGTGACTGAGGAAGGCTGTTGTTGGATTAGCATCCAGGAAACAGCAGAGCACATCTCGGCTAGCAGAAGCTAACTGTTAGCATTAGCAACTCCACCACACAGCATAACTCCTCCAGGCGTGTGTTATTTGTGGAGATAAAACATCAACGTTGCAGAGCAAACTGAATCAGTGGTAGAGTCACATTGCTGTTAGCCAATCAGAGGCAAAATTTCCAAATATCAGGAAATAAGACTCCAAATCCTGCCGTCTTCTGCTCCCCTCTGCTCCAGCTAACGTCTGGTTCTTTAAACATTAGCGCTAGAGCTTTTTCCTCTCAGAGATCGACTCACAAGGCATTCATTTATACTAGAGACCACTGCAAATGTACTGAAAAAACTAATGAAATTGGTCTTTAATTAATTAGACACGCATTCCCAGTATGTGGGTGATATATCAGATTGTAACAGATTTTAGGCGGTTCATTTTCCACCAACAGTTAGCATCATCATTTAGATTTTTTACTTACCGTAAACAAAACTAACCTATTATAAACATTACCATCTGTTACCAAGTACAGTATATCATACAGCTTGTTGTTAAAGCTGCAAACAGGCTTTGCACATGACATCCTACACCTCACGTTAACAATGAGCGAATGCAAAAAAGATTTTTTCTATTTTAAATATATTAGAAAAACAAATGAGGAGTGTAAAATAAATCAGGCATATAATTGCAATGAGTGGAACAAGTGAAGTGACACAAGCTTTGTAATAAGTTCCCTCCTGCATATCTCCCCACTCTACCTCACTCTCTTTGTCTGCATTATTGAACTGACACGACTGCAAACAGCTAATTACCAATATGACATTCTCTTTCTTGCTAATTGCTAAAATAAGCTGCTTGTTCTTCACCACAAAAGACTCAGCCGACACAAATCAAATGTTGTTTTTTCAACTCTGAAGTCTGGTATTTTGGATATAAAGAAGGTATATAAATAGTTGCGGTACAATGCAGCTCAGTCAATGATGTATTTTGTTCCTCAGGGGACATGTGCAGAACTGTAATGGTTTCCTCACTGACAGTTAAATGCATCTTTTTAGGTGTGTGTGTGTGTGTGTGCGTGTGCGCGCGCGTGTGTGTGTGTGTGTGTGTGTGTGTCTCTGGGTAAATGTGAATCAGTGGTTCTGCAGGTATGTCTTAGAAAAAGGTGGCGGTGATCACTTTCACTGTGCTTGGGATATTTTGAAGCTCACAGGTGCACCTCTGACTGATGCGATGTGCAAGGTCAGCTGGATGAGCTGATGTGTAACTGTACCAGGATAGAAACCCATGCAGGTCCAGGTCAGCACTTCTGCATCCCAGAAGTTTCACTTCGACAGTCGTGATAGTTAACCTTTACTCTGGAAAAATAAACTAAAACTTATTTTTCTTTATCAAGTTACCCACTATGCTTGTTTTCCAACTCAATGCAATTTTTAATAAATAGAAAAGATCCAGTTTGAGTGTTAGGTTTAAATGATATTAGCATATTTGGCTCCGAGTACCTGTCAGAAAGCGATGAATAGACTTGGACTTGAAAGTGACGTGTTTGGTACAAATAACAGATTAGGGTACCCTGGTAAACTTTCCTTTGATCAGTATTACTATTGTAGAATAATTTAATGTAAAACCATTTTCTGTGCTATATTTTTAAAAAGCGTTTGATTATCCAAAAGATGCAGCAGTGCAGATATAAAGAGATGGCACTGGAGGTCTTAAAGGGGGCATATTGTGTCTCTTTATAAACACGTTATAAAGTTATTTATAAAAACGTTATAATACTTCTGTGGTCTTTACAAAACACGTTCATGAAGTTCTTTGCCCAAATTCACTCTCACATTAAATGGTTTCAGTAGCTCTACTTTTGACCGTTCCAGTACCTTTCAGGAGAAGCTGTTTTAGGGCGCTGTCACTTTAATGCTAATAAGCAATTGTTGACCACGCCCACTCACCCCCTGATTTGCTGCTATGAGGTGAGGAGCTCAGATACCTAGGAGGGGCTCTGAGTAGAGCTGTTGCTGCTCCACATCCAAAGTGGAAGCCTCCCTAAGCGTTGACAGATCAAGGGTGTTGCTGTGCTAATTTTCCTTGTTGTGACATCACAATAGGGGACATTTTCATATGGCTTGTAGAAGAATGATTCCTAAAGAGAAATTCTGACAGAAAATGGATTAAATTTTTTCTTTTTTGGGGGGGGGAGGGGTTACAGACAGTAAAGACTCAAATGGCAACACAAAATATTGCAAAATGTGAGTTTTACATAGTATGTCCCCTTTTAAGCCCTCAAAGAGACTAAATCTATATGACTGTATTTTGAATTCTATTAAGCTTTTGAGGGAAAACCTTTTAACACTATTTTCTCCAGCTGCACAGTTTTAGGATAAGTTGATGTGATAAGAGAGTCAGCTAATGCACAACTAGCTAACTCTTTAGCCTCTGTGATCTTTAAGATGAGGTGCTTTTCTCAGTTTCAAGCATGACTTACTTATCAAATTCCTTTCCCTTTAGTAACCGGGGGTTTTGTGTATGCCAACGCATGTTAGGACTACTAAAACTCGAGATGTTTTGTTTTACAACATTGGCTACCATTTTTAATATCCAGTCATCAACTGCAATAAACTGAGCCTCAACTTCCTTTAAACCCCTTCACAATAAGGGCCCAGTGTAAATGCAAGCATTTAAAACTGCAAAAATAAAAACGTTTTTTTTGAACATTTGAAGGTCATTGAAACAATGTACAGTCACCTCTGTACTAGTATAAAACATAAATAAATGACATGCTGGGAGCAGCATGTGGTTGTCCTGCAAACTAAAATCAGCTCATTATTTATTTGCTGATTTGTTATGAAGCTGATATCAAACTGAGTGAGGCATTAAATACATGAATGGTTTATGCTACTAATGCTACTGAGAAACAGATAAATTATTGATAATCATACATTTAGACAGCTGAAAAACATAGTTAAGCTAATGGCTCTACTGTTTGTGCAATGAGTTAAATTTGTAGACGTGAAATCTTTTTCACCGCAATCATGACACAAAACCATTACACCATTCTCTCCCTGTAAAAAACAAAATGATCAAACTGAGACAACAAACAGAAGTTTGAGTGACTTTGGATTCAACTAAACTGGCGCTGCTTTGCAAGAAATGGCAACAGGGAAACAGATGTACGACAGATTTCAAGAGATAATTGCCCATGTTTGCATAAAAATGCTTGTTTCCAACTCTGTGGGGCTAAATTCTAGATGTGCAGCGAGAACATGTAACAAAGCTCTTGTTTAAGGTATCTAACAGTATCAATGCCAAACTGGATGTAAGCTCTCATCGTGCATACTGACTAGTCTGGCTTATAATGACGGCTGCCAGTCAAATTGGAAAATAAACTCATCACGTCTTTAGGATGAATGTAATTCCAACAGGAGCTTGGCCTCCTAAAGACAGGAAATACTAATAATATTCTTATTATTGCTCAGATTCAGTTTAAACAGCATGAATACACACGAAAGCAGACAAGATAACAACAAAAGAAGAGAGTTTTACTTCATCAGAGACAATCACTAGTTATACCTCTCTAATTAATCATTTTAAAAGTTTAGAGATAATCAATGGGCTGAAGACTGAAAGCAGATGTGCAATTGAGCAGGTTGAATGTTTATGATGTTCAAAAAGCTTCAAGTCATAGGATTTAGTTTATTTTATCTTAGTCAAAATGACATAAAATCGTTTTCTGGTTTAATTCGTACTGTCTGTTAATCTGGACTTTGGAAAATAAAAGTATAAGTTGATGTTGTATCATTTATAAGACAAAACTGCAATAAATACATCATTTATCTATGATAAAGTACTTTTTTCTCATAGGAAAACATGATAAATACACAAAACGTGAGCACAAAAAGAAACTCTAATGTCCAATCACTGAGATAAGAGATACCCTGAGACAGCAATCTAGAGTAAAAAACGGTTCTGTCTCTTAAAAAATTAGACATATGAGCCTCTTGCTGAAGTGTGGGTCAAATAAAATGATAATGATAAATGACCTTCATGTGTGCTTTTCTGAGTCAGAGGACTCCAAAGCATTTTACACTGCAGTGAATCATTCATCCATTCACACGCTGATGGTGTGAGGCCTGAGGCACGCTGACAGAAGCTAGGCTGCCTTACACAGGCACCACCGATCCCTCAGACCACAACAGCAGGCAAGGAGGGTGAAGCGTCTTGCCCAAGGACACGACACACACGGGCAGAGCCTGGGATCGGACCGGCAGTCATCCAGGATGAGCTCTTCACCCCTGAGCCACCGTTGCCTCTAACTGCATCCATTCATCTCTGAAAACTCTGTTTTCTAAGTCTTAACTTTTTTTTTTGCATATTTAAATAATGTCTAGGCGACATTACATAACGCCCTGTTCTCTAATATTGACACTGATGGACGATGCTGGTTTTACTCTTCACTGCAGGACAGCATGAGATTGCCTTTTAGCCCTTAGCTGACTTGCTAATGCTGACAAAAAAACAGAAAATGAAAGTGCAACATCGCACCACCTGCCACCGTTTCCATGGTGAATGCTTGCTGTGAATATTTCAAACATGTTATAGAGCAAACTATTTCATAGATTAAAACGTGTTTTAAAGTGTGGTTCGCTCGTTTAATTAATACATTTGCAGCGGCCTCTGGTAGGAATGAACGCCTTGCAAGCCGCACTCGGGGCAAAAAAAGCCCAGAAATGCTTGGATCAGCACGAACAAGTCTTCTGCAGCAGAGAGTGGCACAACACGGCAGGATTTAGGGTCTTATTTCCTGATATTTGGACATCTTGCCTCAGATTGGATAAAAGCAACGCGACTGACCACTGACTTGCAACGTTGATGTTTTATCTCCACAAATAACTCAAGCCTGGAGGAGTTTTTCTGTGTGGTGGAGTTGCTAATGCTAACGGTTAGCTTCTACTAGCTGAGACGTTCTCTGCTGTTTCCTGGACGCTAAACCAACAACAGCCTTTCCCGTCGTGAGTTAAGATGGGTGAGTCCATGAATGTTAAGTGACAGTGTGATGTCACACTGTCAGGATTTTCAAATCCTAGAGTTTCACTGTCTATTTTCTATCAGAAGCTAATGCAGGAGATAGGTGTAGGAGACTATTTTCCTGTTCAGCCTGCTTGAAAAACTCAGAGTGACCGATTATAATCAGAAACAATCATTAAATAATTTTTTTCAGTGAAATACACCTTTAATGTTAGCCTAGAAATCTAGACAAACTGTAGCAGGTCTGCAGGTCGGTCTATCCACACTCCTCAGCAGGTGGCAAGAACATTTTTTGTCTTACCAATCACAGCACTCTACATTTGGTCTAAGCTGCAATGGAGAAAGACTACAAAGATGGCGTCGGCTCAGGAAAGGCACTCGTTTGAAACGACTTTGGCATCAATTTGAATGAATTAGACTTGCGCTTTTCTTTGAGACATGAGCAGATAGAGGTACTTAAGTCATTTTTTAAGAAAATGTATGTATTTGCTTCTTCTTTTATGGTTTATGGCGGACTGCACCATCGACTGACATCAGTATAGATGATTACGTCATGTTGTTCATTGCTCTGATTGGTTTGCATTGTAGAGATCTTTCAATCCTAATATAACATACTGGCATTTGCTTTCCTGTGCAATAATTTTACACACACACACACACATGCACGCACGCATACCTGATCTAAATAGGACATGACCTTGCAGAATGTAACCTACATAAATACTCCGTACTGTCTATACCTCTTCAGGTTGCTCTTATTCCATTTAAGGTAAGTGAGCTTTTGAGGGTCTGTTGACAAAACAAAGCTCTTATTTAAGCAACTAAGGAGAAAAAGAATGCAACCTAAATCTGATAAGCATTGTATTTTTCTCTAATTGAATAATGCAGCCAGAATCTGGTGCTCTCCTTGTCTTATTACCTCCCATCTGGAATCAGGCCAGTTTCTGAAAATGTTGATGGAGAAAAAAGAAAATTGATTTTTAAAGAGTTCTGTCTGCTGAGCCCGAACGTGAAATGCACAGCTGGTTATTAGTCCAGCTCTGACATTAACATGACACGACAACCATGTTAATATGAAGGAAATGAGATACTTGAAATAGTCTAAAAATGATAAACCGACACCTGTTCAAAGCTAATTAAGTCCTTCTGTATCACACAACTGTGAGGTCTACTTTGAGAAAATAAAAAAGCTATTAGATAAAGTTGGCAGTTCACAGACAATTTGCTCATGTAGACATTAACTGTGATTGGTTTCACATTAGATATTATACAGCTATTAATGAATGTACACCATGAAAGGTCAAATGGTCCACACACCCGCTCTGTATGTCTCACACACACATCCAGACTCACACACTGGCACGGATGCAGATGCACCCATGCAAAGACAGTACACCATCAGCAGAAAGGTCACAGCACACAGTGTGTGAGAAAAAAGATATGTGAAGACGATATGCTGCCTGTTGCCATGGAGCACTTCTCAAAGAGGACACACAAAGAAACACACCTACTAGCAAACCTCCATCAATCTTAGAGTAGCAATCACATGTGCACAACCATGAACGCACGCACGCACGCACGCACACACACACACACACACACACACACACAATCAATCTTTGTCCCTTAAAAAAACAGGAAGCAGAAGCAACTTTTCAAGAGCATCACGACTTCGATAATTGCTTGCAGACTCATTGTTTGTGTCTTTTCTGTCTTAACACACACACACGCGCGCACACACACACACAAACACTTTAATTTATGTGTTCAATGGATGCTGGTACTTTCCAAGAACAACATTACTGGTTTGTTACCACGTTTCGTTCTGGGTAAATTACACCAGTCAGTTCATCAGCTCTCCTCCAGAGACAGAATGAAAAAGTGTGGAATCAGCTGTAAATGGCCTGTTTTTCTATAGTGACTACAGGGGTAGGGAACCCTGGTCCTGGAGAGCTGCTACCCAGCATGTTTTAGAGGTTTCCCTGCATCAACACGGTTGATTCACCTGTTCAGCAGCTCATCAGGCTCTGCAGAAGCCTGTTAATCACCTGCTGATTAAAATCAGGTGTGTTGAAGCAGGGAAACCTCCAGGACCAGGGTTCCCTACCCCTGATATACTGACTTCTAGGGTTCTCCAACCCCCCAAAGTGCTTTACAATTAACCCGTCACTCACACATTCACGCAGCTGCCCCGGGGCTCACTGACAGAGGCGAGGCTGCCATACACAGGCGCCACCGGTCCCTCCAGCCACCAGCAGGTAAGGAGGGGGAAGTGCTTTTCCCAAGGACACAACAGCAGAATTCTCTGCCGGGATCGATCCTACAACCTTCCCATTACTGGACAACCTGCTCTACCTCCTGAGCTGCAAACATAACGAACATGCTTATAACATAAAGGCTTGAAAATGATGCCAAGTCAACAAATATTGTCTTATTTTGAAAATGTTGCTGGATTTCTGCATAAACTGCAATGTGGCTTCTTAATTAAACTTATTTGCGTTTTTTCTCCATGATTTATCCTCAGCTATTGTTTTTATTGTTGTTTAGGGGCTCTGGAGACCGTTTGCTCATTGCTCACTTGTGTCATGATAAACGACATAATTAAACCGTTACTGTAACTATAATCTGTACAGGGTGTGCTTCCTTCTCTTTTCAGCTGCTGGCTTGACTGCTGCAGTGACCTGAAGTTTAGTAAAAGTCAGCAGAGGCAAAATTGATCACAGTAAAGGACTGACGATCACTTGTGCCGAGTTGGGATCGATACTGTAGTTCCTATGTAAACAGAGCATGAAGGCTCTGTCCTGCTGGAACATGTGGAAATACAGCAGGAGAAATGGAAAGGAGAGGCGGAAATGTTCTTATCTGAGGAATACAAGGAGATTCGTGAATTTAATTGTCTAGAATCATTTAATTATGATATGCGTTTGAGCTATATTCAAGGGAAGCCTGTAGAGTAGAACCTGTGTGTGTTAGCACCACTGAGAGGCAGGAACGAGCTTTGGAAAGCTCATAAACTGGTATCATCTTCCCACAGATGCCCAGTGAGCTGACTGGACATTACTCCAAAATGACAGAAATTGGCAATTTAGCAGTCCTGGATGGGTTTGATGGGCACCGTTGGAACGGGATGCCGTTTCAGAATAAATCCATATTGTTTTTTAAACCAGATTTTCTTTATTAGAAGTGAGCTCAGGGCTTCCTTTTTTAAAGGGATACTATGCAGTTTTGGCTTGCTATTAGCACCCCCTAGTGTCCGTTAGTGAAAGCAAAAGTGAAACTTATCTCCTCACTGTGCGTTTGTCTTTTTAACACCTTAATCTAACTGCTGAAATGTCTCCTCAGCCTTCATTAGTGTCTACAGGAGCGGTTCATCACTAAATCAAACACATCAGCTGTGTTCATGATCTAAAACATGCAGGAGACATGCTGGAAGCAGACTGCAGCACCAGGCATGTCAGCTCCACTTTACTAAGTCCAACAGGGACCGGACCGGCACTCTGAAGTTACAAGTGCGGTGGCCACAGAGGGCGTTGGGGGTCTGCATGCCATTTCATTAACCCTGTAAAGGTTCATTTTAGACATACAAATTATTTTAAAATATGAAAAAGTTGAATAGAATGGCTTTAAATCTAGTTTGCAATTCTGTGAAATAATACAGCTGAAAATGTCAGGAGAGAGGACTCAAACATCCCCTAAATTCATTAAAAGATAAATTGTTTAATAAATGTTGAATTTTCTTAACCAAGTTAAACCAACTGGTTCCACTAAACAGCTGCTTAAACATAAAAAGTAATATACATTTACTTTTAACTAGGGGTGCACCAATCGATCTATTGGCCTCGATCTCAGCCAAAAACTGCAATCAGTGCACCCCTAGTTAATGTTAAAGCAAATCATTGCTATAGAATCATTTTTTTTTGGTGTCAAAACAGATACAAAAGTTTGTTTTTAAAATTAGAAAAATGAAAGTCAAAAGGAACAAATATGATTTTGTAGTTCAAACAGCAATGCTAAATATGTTCATTTATATTTGAGAACATGACCTCATGTCCAGTTGAAACTGGTGTTGTTTCATGAGTATTCATGTTGGTTTTCTCAATGAAAGATAATTGAAACATTGACGAAATCTGCTTTTAGTTGAGATAAAATCGGTATCGGCAAGTCAGGTTTTTCTCAAGATCGGTGATCGGCCAAAAACTGCAATCGGTGCACGCCTACTTTTAACATAACAACGTATAACAATGTATATTACATCTTACATTTAAGCAGTTAGTGGAACAAGTTGACATAAGTTGGTTAAGTACATTCAACATTTTAGTTCTTACAGTGAGGAAATGCTAATCAACAAAAACACTTTTTATGCGAAACACCAGTCTTTCTCTGATAGAAATGTTCTACTGGTGACTTCCTGTCTCGGTGGTTTTGCACTCAAAAAGGAATAAATAAAAAATGTGCAGGTTTTGCTCATTAAATCAGTTCCTGGTCACTTGAAGAAGAAACTCGTGCACCAAAGAGATGATTTTGGACCCATTCTCACTTGTATTTCGCCATAAATCAGGACCTAAACACTGAAGTTATTTAACAAACGTGCAAAGTTTGCAGGACTTCCTATGAACTGAGCAACACTCATCATGCGAACAGCTCAAAAGCTGGTAATAAAAAAGTTTCTGCAACTATTTTGCGAGAAAAAGGCTAGAAGTCAAATATCAAGGTCAATACCGCTGAATGAACCCCCCTTGGACAAACTCCGGCCAGTATTCCCCATTAGCAGGCTGCAGAGTCCATCACTCACCTTGCGCAGAGGCAGCGACTCCTCTCCTCTCCTCGAAGCCGACAACCATCCAACTGCTCTGGCTTTACCCCTCTAACGCACCTGTTCCTTTAAAATCCCTCAAATCTCAGCGAGAGCCAGCCGCTCTCCCTCGGATTTCTCTTATTTCTGCTTTTATTTCAAAAAACGCGTCGTCCTCTGTTAGAAAGAAGGTAGAATAAAAGGAGAGAAAGTCCCTCGCGCTGCTTTCTGTCGTGATGCGCGTGTCCTCCGGATCCGAGGTACCACGGAGGTGAGAAGAAAGGGAGCTCTGTTGATACCATCCACTTAACTCCGGCCAAAAGGCGGGCAGCGGAGGGAGGAAGAGGAGAAGAAAGTGTGAGGAGCAGCAGCAGCCTTCACCGGGATGAATGAAACACACAAAGCGCTCTCGGCTCTTCCACGGAGCGTGCGACAGCGTTCGGTACCGAATGCTTGATTTGCTCCGTGAGTGAGTGGGAGCACTGGTCGAGTGAGTGGGTCTCCGCTCGGCGCGCTAAATGAAATCTCACACCAACAAAGACGCTTAGATTCCTGCGACATATGACACTGATGGATGGTTTTGCTCTTCTGATCCGTCACGATCACAGAACAATAACTTAGAGAATAGTCCAGGATCAGAGCAGGAGGGGTCATAATAACAGGTGAATCATTCACCTGAGGCTGACTGTCAGGCAGGTTTTATTAGAATAACCAGAAAAATGAAACTGTTGCGATTTTGTCTGCATTGGAATCTTATTTCACCTCATCACGACTGTCTCTGTTCAGATACATCTAAAAAAATAAAATATCATGAAAACAGCTTTTCATTTCAGAAAGTGAAACCGTACAGATACAAAAATGTCAAGCCTTTTTTCTTGTGATTTTGATGATTATGGCTACAGATGACAAAAACCCAAATTTCATTGTCTCAGAAAATTTGAATATAACATAAAAATATATTTAAAGACAAAGTTCACTAGAAACCATGAAATTGGATCAGTCACTCTGAGTTACACATGCAGAATGAATGGGACAATAATCTTCTACCCCTATTTCCTGCATTAGCCGCTGATAGAAAATAGACGGAGAAACGCTCAAATTAGAAAAGCCTGTGACATTTGCACATGGTGGATATGCAGTCACTCATCTTGGCTCCCGACGGGGATTCAGCGTCCAGGATTCAGCAGAGAACATCTCGGCTAGTAGAAGCTAACCGTTAGCATTAGCAACTCCACAACACAGCAGAACTCCTTCAGTTTTGTGTTATTTGTGGAGATAAAACATCAACGTTGCAGAGGAAAGATGTCTGAATATCAGGAAATCCTGACATCTTCAGCTCCTCTCAGGCTCATTTCTAGTTCCTGAAACAGGAGCGCAAGACCTTTTTTCCCCCACAGAGATCAACTCACAAGGTAGTGATTTATACTAGAGACCACTGCAAATGTATTGAAAAAACAAGTGAATTTGTTCTTTTAAATCAAAAGGTTTCTGAAAATGTTCTTTTTTATGCATTCAGTATACTTGGTCCTCATTTTGCATGAATTACTGCACCAGTGCAGCGTAACACAGGCCAGAGGCCATGTGTAATGGAGGCTCAGGTTGCTTTGACAGCAGTCTTCAGGTCATCTGAAATATTGGATCTGACGTCTTTCATCTAGGGTTCAGGGCAGGCCAGGTTGCTGATTAATCAGGAACACCAGGGTCACTGAACCAGCCTTTGGTACCTGCTGGAAATGAAATCAGCGTCTCAATAAAGCTCATCAGCAGAAGGAAGGTTGAAGTGCACTAAAATGTTCTGGTAGAAGGCTGTGTTGACTGTGGTCATCAGAAAACACAGTGGACCAACCAGAAGATGACATTGAGCCCCAAATCATCACCCACTGTGGAAATGTCACTGCTGACTTCAAGCATTGTGGATTCTGTGCCTTTCCACAGGTCCTCCAGATCCCTGGAAGCTTGACTTCTATGACACGAAAGCTGTACTTTAATCTAAAAAGACATCGTTGGACCCAGCCCAGATCTTGTTCACCTTAAGATTGCCCTGATGTCTCTGGTTCAGGAGTGGCTTGACCGGATTGGTCCGTGACTCAGTCCACTCCTGGTGAAGCTCCCCCAGATTCTTATAGACTTAGCTTGACATTCCTTTAAGGGCTGCAGTTCTCCCTGTTGCTGGTGAACCTTTTCATCCCACACCTTTTCCTTCCACCCAACTTTAGACTGTAAAAATAAACAGTTTTATTTATTTAAAGGTACAATAAGTAAGAATTTTACAGTGAAATAATCACAAAACAGTATAATGCCAATTGTGATAGAAGGAAGGTTTCATTGAGACAGATTTCCTTCTCAGCTGGTTGGGGTGTTTTTCTCCTGTTAAAAAAGCCAAAGAGGGACGTAGTCTTTGTTTACAATCTGCCCCGCCTCCATACTTCCTGGTTTCAGAGCCAATCATATGTGAGACCGCAAATTTGCCAAGTCTTTAACGCAAATGCTACACTGGCATTTGTAATTTGACACTGGCCGGCAAAGAACAGCAGCGTTGTGAGCAGTATGGAAGCCAGTAAAAGAAGCCATGGCAACTTTTTGTTTTAGTTTAGAGTCCAGGAAACAGCAGAGAATGTCTTGGCCTAGTAGAAGCTAACTATTAGCATTAGCAACTCCACCACACAGCAGAACTCCTCCAGGCTTGTGTTATTTGTGGAGATAAAACATCCATGTTGCAGAGCAAACAGAGTCAGTGGTAGAGTCACGTTGCTGTTAGCCAATCAGAGGTGAGATGTCCAAATGTCAGGAAAAACGACTCCAAATCCTGTCGTCTGAATCTTTCCTTTGATCTAGCAATCTTGTAGATCCTGAAACAGGTGCACCAGGGCTTTTTGTACCCAGAGTACAACTTACAAGGCATTCATTCCTACTAGAAACCACTGCAAATGTTTTATTAAACGAGTGAACCACACCTTTAAGTAAACTCATTTCATGTCTTACAGCGTAGATACCATCTACTTTAATATTGACCATTAGTGGCGTCACCTCCTTTGCAGGTGCTTTGAGTTAATTAGCTAATTATGGTCGAACACCACGAGTTTGGAATACTTAATTTTTTCACAATATTTTAATTTTTTAGACACTGAAATTTGGGTTTTCAATATCTGTAAACCCCAATGAACAAATGAATGAATCTGTATGATATTCGTTCTGAAATGACTGATAATAATAATAAACCTTTTCGCTATAGGTACCTGTAGTAGTAATGATAGCTGTTTGAACAGTTCTGACTCGACACAGCTCATGTTTTTCAGCTCTTTAAAAGAAATAGCTCTAATCTCAAAGATTTCCTAGCATGACATTTTAATGATGTAGTTATTTACATCAGAAATTAGCTGCAGAACTAGCTAACGCAGCTCTTCTGTCTATAAATTCCATACGATTCTGCCAAAACAACCACAGAATGGTATATTTAATGCAATGTAAAGTAGCATTTGAATAAACTGCTGTGACAATACTGAGCATGGGGTTGTTTCTGTCCCATTAGTTCTTAGTTAGTCTGCTTGATAAGAAAGGAATGTTTTACCCCAAATCCATAGCAGGAGCAGAACATCTAACTAACTGAACAACTAACTAAAGACAATAAAGTTTCTCTTACTCTTACTAAATAGAACTTCTACTAAGAAATCACAGTGTAACCATAGAAACACTACTTGATATATGTGGTGTGTGTGTGTGTGTGTGTGTGTGTGGGTGCGGGGTGTGCCTGTGCCTGCTCTGTCTTCTCAACCCCCAGTGAGCCGTAGCGGATGGCTGCTCATACTGAGCCAGGATCCTCTGGAGGTTTCTTCCTGTTAAAAGGGAGTTTTCCTTCCCACTGTCGCTAAATGCTTGCTTAGTATGAGGATTGTACCAACACAATGACACTAGTCAGTGTCTTGATGCAATCTGCTGGGTCCCTTATATAGGAAACTTTTTTACTGATTGGCTTATGAACTGAACTGTATTAAAATGTTTACTTTGTGAAGTGCCTTGAGACGACTCTTGTCGTGATCTGGCGCTATATAAATAAACTGAATTGAATTGAATTGAAATTAACTAAAAAACTGATAAATAGTTGACTGAATGATGACCAGGTGAAATAATCCAGATTACTCTCAGGTGTGAGTGTGTGTGTGTGTCTGATTGTCTAGAGTCCAGAAACCACAGGTGTACTAACGAGGGAATATTCCATTTAGACCAAGTTCAACAACCACCATACGCAGACCTGTGCTTTAGGGCCACTATCGTTTTTTGTTTTATTTATTTATTTATTTATTTATTTTTATCTTTTTTTTTCTCACAATACACTTGCATACTCCACAGTTACCTGCAGGATCCAGTTCATGCATACATTTAAATTTAGTTTGAACCTAGGACTTGGCAGTAAATTGAAAATTTATCGTTATCAAAATTTCCGACTCTAATCAATACAATTTTTCCCATGTCAATAAATTCAATATTAAAAAAATGAAAAGATGTGTGTAGGTTGGCGACGTTCATGTCCCTTTAAGAAACTGTACCACCTCGAGTCACATGACAACGTGACTCAACGTAATGCACGTGACAGCCCCATCTAATGGACAACTTTTGTTTTTGTGCATACATGTAGTTATCGTCCATTTATCATTATCCAGGTGAACTCCTCAATATACCGTGATATTGATTTTAGGCCATATTGCCCAGCCCTATTGAAACTTATAGGGCTGGAATATACTTGCTGTTTAGCGACAATTGCGCATGTTAAAAATGGCTGCCACGTGTCGCTTGCGATGATTTGAAGCATCGTTTGTGCGCGTCCCCTGAAATTAATGCGACGCGCCCTAACGCTGTAATATACGAGTAACCACTAGGTGGAGTTGACAAAAGAGTGAGACACACTCATCGTGGTTACTCCGTCTTTGGTTTAGAGGTCTTTCACACCATCTACGATACCGCTGCTGTCTTTTTTCTGCCGTAATCTCAAAAATAACCAGTTATTGATTTATTTTTAAATTTATGTGTGGACTGAATGCTTCGGGTAACTCCATCATTAAGCATTTGATTGATCCTGGGCTTAGTGATGCACGATATCATTCAAGTATGTGGACATATTGGTATAGTTGTCTTTTAAATTAGTGTTTGTGTTTTATACTATGTGTGTTTTTATGTCTTTAGTGTATTTAATGGATTTTTGAGTCTGTAAATAAAGTATTCTTCTTCTTTAACTGACGCCATGTTTGTTTTGGTTGTTCCAGCTCTCTATCCAGTATGAGTACGCTTGTTTGCCCCCTAGTGGAACACTCCAGTACTACATGCAGTGTAGTGCCGTGTAGCAGCAAGTATATGAACAAAGATGCAGCCTGCTGGTTAAACAGCAAGTGTATTCCAGCCCTTAGAGTCAGTAATCCAGTCAACTTCTTTAAGAAAGTTGACAAGAACAAACACTTTTGGAGAACTAAACCCAAACTCACATGTTTCCCATAACAACTCTCCCATCCTAACATGTGATAATGATGTTTTGTTGAACATCAAAATTCAAACACAGATCTGCTGAAATGATGCCTGCTTGTGTAAACGTTGCCAGCCTCTGTGCACAAATATCTCATGATTGCTACAAACAAATCCCCGTTTCAGAGGGAATCATTTTAAAAAGGAGAATGATTTCACTTTGTATCCTAGTTAAATGAAAACGACATTACGCTGCTGTAAATGTCATTCCAGCACCAGAAAACTCAACGTTCGGTGCCAAAATGTTTTGCACAGCCAACAATATCCACCATTGATGCATCAAAATGGAATTAATTCCCAGCGGCCTGCAAACAGTTCCCAGAGCCATCATTTGAACAACATCTAGAGCTTAGCTGAAAAGAATGACGTTGCCATGCCCCTTGGTATAATTTTTCTGTTCGATTATCCAGAGTCTTTTTGAAATGTCACTTTTTCCCCCCTTGCTAGTATATGGATGTGTATTCATTCTGAGAGAATGGGCGCCTATTACACGCTTTCAGAGGCTGTGACAGCAGCCCTCAGTGAGGAAGCCAAACACTTTGCAGCCCAGAGAACGTACCCAAGCAGACAGACACACACACATATACACACGAGCATGCACTCAGAGATTCAAATACGCACAAACTCACTGACACAATGCACATCGACACGATGAAAGGGCCAATTTATCAAACCACCGGCCAAGGCGGGCCCGGGGATGTTTAGTGCCAGCACTGGTCTGGAGAGAAAGTGGGCTGTGTGGGCATGCATGCATGCATGTGTGTAACTTTATGTTCTTAGTGCAGAGGTAAAGTCAGTCCTCTGATGTAACATGTTCTTTTGCCTTCAGCTAATTTTCCAATGCATCACCTGCTGATCGTGGGCTCCGAGAAAACTATTTATTGCTCCTTTGACCATCAGGTGCTCCAGTGTAATGAAAATAATTGATGTTTATGAGTTTGTTAGAGACAAAGAGCTAAACAGAGGGAGGTAGTGATGATACAGGGTATCATTAAACGGCGAGATCGATGTCCATTCTCAGGGCTTTAGCATTTATAAGTCCAATCTGATCCACCGTTGGAGGAGAGGAGGGAAAATGGAACAGAGGTTAGAACAAAGTCACGTTCAAATGAAAAATCAACAAAGACGTGGCTTGTTTCTGTTCATGATCTCAGTTTTTCATCATGTTTGAACAAAACAACTCTTTTCTTCTTTTTCTGCACGTCTGCAGGGACTCAAATCGGTGGAATATAAATTTGATCACCTGCTCATGTTGACAAGTGTCCGTCCTGATCTCCCTTGAGCCGCTTCACACGTCCACATCCACGTTTTCTAAAAGCAGCTAGATTTCTTACTTTCCTATTTTAGTCCTTATCCATCCAATTCTTTGTAAAAAAGCACAATTCACTCACTCATCAATAATACTTTGAGCAGAGCTGTGTAATGAGATTTGCCAAATCCTCACAGTATCAATTATTTCTGGAGGGCCTACAAAAATAACACCCTGGTGACATTTCATTTATTTTCTGTTGCTTTTTAAATGTACTTTAGTTCTTCTGCAGGCACACGAGTCACTTTTCTTGTTATCATAATGTCGCCGTTTGGATTTCTGTGTTTGCTAGGTCCCAATTAACACATGAAGTCATGTTCGTGGTCAGATAAGGGACGCTGTTCTGTATTTGACAGTTTGGTAACATTTTACAATTAGGGTCCCTTGGTTAATGTTACTTAGTGCATTATTAAGCATTAATAAACTATTACATAAAGCAATAACAAATGCTTATTATTAATGTTAATATTATGTAATGCACTACTAATCCGACACCCCCGGCCCTTTGTACTAACCTTAAAGACTCTTAATAGTTAACAATATCAGAAATGTTAATAAAGGGATCCTTTGTTTATTAATGCTTAATAATGCAATAAGTTATGTTAATAAAGGATCATTTGTTTATTAATGCTTAATAATGCATTAACGTTAAAAGGGATCCTTTGTTTATTAACGCTTAATAATGCATTAAGTATCGTTAAAATAGATAATTTCTTTATTAATGCTTAATAATGCATTAAATAACGTTAATAAAGGGATCCTTTGTTTATTAACGCTTAAAAATGAATTAAGTAACTTAATAAAGGGATCATTTGTTTATTAACGCTTAATAATGCACTAAGTAACGTTATTAACAGATCCTTTGGTTATTATTGCTTAATAATGCATTAAGTAACTTAATAAAGGGATAATTTGTTTATTAACGCTTAATAATGCACTAAGTAATGTTAATAAAAGATAATTTGTTTATTAATGCTTAATAATGCACTAAGTAACGTTAATAAAGGATTATTTGTTTATTAATCCATAATAATGCAATATGTAACATTAATAAAGGGATCCCTTGTTTATTAATGCTTAGTAATGCACTAAGTAACATGAATTAAAGGATCTTTTGTCTATTAATGTTTAATAATGCACTAAAAAAGTTAATTAAAGATAATTTGTTTATTAATACTTAATAATGCACTAAGTAATGTTAATAAAGGGATCCTTTTTGTAAAGTGTTACCGACATTTTTATTTTCCTATGAGCAGTTATTAAAATACAAACAAGTACATGAATAAATAATTCATATTTGAAGTTAATATGTTTGACAGATGTGTTTACTGTGCTGATAGTAGCCGGCATATTCATTCAGGATAATAATCCCTTTTATTTTCTGATTCACTCTTTTTTTTCTTCTCTTGTATAAATTATGAAAGCTTTTTTGTTTTAGCTAATAATTATATTCATTTTTTATGTCTTTAAGAGTTAGTACCGTGAAGCTGAGTGTTAGAGCAGCTTGTTTACATAAAAAAGATTTTTTATTGTCTCAATAAGTTTCGCTGTAAAAGTGCTGCACAACCATGATATAGGTAAATTCTCAACGTTAACATTAATTATTAATCTCACACGAACTAGGCAAGAACGTTTCTAAAAACAAGCATAAATATAACTTTGTGTGTTTTTTTATTAGAATTGATTAATACCAACACTAAATATTGTTTTTCTTTCACACTTATGTTCTGTAAATCCTCCAAAGAAGCCGGTTAAACCAACGCATCTCATTTAGCACCTCCTTGTCTGAGACGCCGTTTAAATTTAGATATCAATAGAAATGTGTTAATGAATATCTGAAATTTAACTCTGGATTTTATGATCTTGTCTTCAGTGAGGCGCGTCTTTTAATGATGGGACTCTGGACGGGTCAGCCTGGGGCCAACACGCTGGCGCTGCTGGTGGGTGGAAAGCAAATTTAAAAAAAAGCTGAGCAAGCTTTACATTCCTGATCAGGAATGTAATAATAAAGTTTGTCCAGAGGAGATCAAAGAGTCCAAATTCAACAGGGACACAGAGGTGTCAGCGGCCGGGCGAGTGGAAAGCATTTAAATGGAAAGTGTTAAATGAATGTGGACGCATGAGGGCTATGGGCAAATATATTGGTTCTTACCAATAAAGTGTTTATTAGTAACAGGTGAGAGGAAATCCTCAGGGAGATTTCATTTCAGGAGCATCAGCAGCTCTTAACATTACAGCTCAGATCACTTACATATATAGAGGACAGCTGACCCTGAGAGATCACAGAGGGAGCTTCATCCCAGTGAATCTGGACGTGTTACCATCGTCAACACGGGGCGTAAAGGGGGAGCAGGAACAGCGGTTAGAATCAAAGTAAATGAAAAAGTACTTTTTTGGTGAACGATGCATTTTTTACTGTCCAAAACTTTCAAACACCTCCTAAAAATAAACATTTTATTTGTTTATTTTTATGTGCTACATAAGGCAGCTTTATTAGTATAGCTCATTTCATACACAGAAGCAATTCAATGTGCTTCCCAGGAGCAAGATCGGCAAAATCAACGTGGCAGCATAATTAAAATACACAAATACATTCAAAACAAATTCAATTCAGATTTAAGAGTCAGATAAAAGGCTAAATTAAAGGGTGAGCACATACAGTGCAGAAGGTGCAGCATAGGCTGATGAATGCATGAAAGTTAGAGAGTTGGGGCACATTAGAGAAGCTGATTCCATCTATATGCCGCATAGCAGCTAAAAGCAGCTTCACAAATTGTGCATTTTGTTGATATTTTTCCTCCAACCAGCACTTCTGTAAATATCTTTTCTGTCTGTTATCAGACTCTCATCCTGACAAATTCCAAACGTCTTCACAGCCAGCGCTCCTGTTAGCTCAGCTCATTTGAAAATGGTTTATAGTGACGTGATAGTCAGAGCTGACTGTGATCCATGCCTTTAAATGACTGGAGAATTATTATTTTTTTATTCTATCGGCTTCTGTAGAACATGCACCAGATTCCATCAGGTGACTGCTGTGAGTGTACGTTTATGCTTCTATTTATTGATCTAAAACAGTAAACAGCTGAACTTTTAAAGGTTTAATGCCAGAAATAACTCAGAATGTGTCATTTCTGTGATGGATTTATTATCAGCAGCAGTTTCCTTTGAGAGGAAGACACTGTCCTCTATGTGTTTGATGAGTTCTGTTGTTTCCCCTCTGACCTTTTTACCTACAGTTGGTGTCTGTCGCCATCTAGAGGAGAAAACAACACACCGCAGCAAGCGTCTCCAAAATCTCTTTTGAGGTCAAATGGCTCCTTATAATGTGATTAACTATGTACCTTTTTGCTTTGATTAATAAAAAAGATAGTTTTTTGTTTTTATATATATATATAAGAGTCATTCTATCTATGGACCAAGTTAAGAGCTATACATGTGCTGAGTAGGTGCATCTCTACAAATGTTCATGCCATTTCATTTGAAATACTAGATAATGTAGCCTACCTGTGATTAAACCTTGTAATAGATGATTGTTAGAAAAGCAATGTTTCTAAACTAAAGCATGTTGTTTTGGTATTTTTATATTTAGAAGAACTAAACCCAATATTTCCAAATAACAAAGGTCTGTCAAGTGGTCCATTTGACTGTCGGTCAGTTGGTTAGTGGTTCTGTTTAGTCTGTCAGTAAATGGTACATGGCCTGTATTTGATATAGCACCTTCTAAGGTTTGACCACCCCCCCGAGGCGCTTCACAACACAATCAGTCATTCACCCATGCACACATACATTCACACGCTGGTGGTGATGAGCGAGAATGCCGAGCACTGGCGCCACCGGTCCCTCCGACCAGCAGCAGCAGGTAAGGTGGGTTAAGTGTCTTGCCCAAGGACACAACAACTGCAACAGATGGGGCTCGAACCTGCATCCCTTCGGTTACGGGGTGGGTACTTAACTCCCTCTGCCACCATTGCCTGTAGATCAGTCGGTCGTCCATCTGAGTCGTATCACACACACACACACACACACGCGCACACACACACACACACATACTTGTATCTATATGCTTATGTGGACCCTCTATTGACTTCCATTCTTTTTGATTCATTTTTGTGACTGTATTACGCCTAACCCATACCCTAATCCTAACCCATACCCTAATCCTAATCCTAACCATAACCAATGCTGTTCTATTCCTAACCCTAACCTAAACAAAAGTTAATTCACACCATACCTCTAAAACTACGTTTTAGGGTATTTTCGTCGGCTCCAGATTGTACAGAACAGCGCCGCCAGGTTTCTGACCGGGGCCAGGAAATGGGACCATATCAGTCCAGTTCTGGCCTCCCTACACTGGCTTCCGGTCTTTTATCAGGCACGTTTTAAACGTTTGGTGTTTGTTTTTCGCTTCTTTCACGGAGGTCTCCCCTCTTATTTATCGGCACTCCTGAGGAGACATGTGCCAACACGCTCTCTGTGCTCCTCTGATCAGTGCCTGCTTGTGGTCCCCCGCACTAGGTGTCGCACTCGTGGTGATCGGGCTCTCTCAGTTCTAGCGCCATCCCTCTGGAATCAGCTACCACCGTCAGTTAGACTTTCTACATCTCTGCAGGTTTTTAAGAGTCGACTGAAAACACATTTTTATCGTCTAGCGTTTCCAGACCTTGCTTGAAGGCTGCTTGTTTTTATGTGTTTAATGCATTATGTATATGCATGTATTATGCATTTTTATAGTTTTATACTGTCGTTTACTGTTTTAATTTTTTTATCATGTTTTTATGTTGTTCTTCAGTGCCTTGGCCTCCTGTGATGGGAGTGGAAGGCGCTTTATAAATAAAATTTTGATTGATTTTGTCATTGTGTGGACCAGCCAAATGTCCCCACAATGTGAAAATGTCCACACACTACAGGTTAAAAGTTAAAATTTGTCCACATAAGCCTATAAATACAAGTACACACACACACGCACACGCACGCACGCACGCACTCACACACACACACACACACACACACACACACACACACACACACACACACACACACACACACACACACACACACACACACACACACACACACAGGTTGTAGAAAGTATCTGGAAACAGAAGATGGCGCCAGAGTTCTGCATCCTCTTGACTCCACACAGTCAGAGGAAACACCAGAAGAGGGAAATGAGCTAAAACAACACGTCAGAAGTTACGTGTTTTATGTCTGGGTGCTTCCATTAACACCAACATTAATTACATTCATGTCAAATTGAGTTTAGTCACTGGAACAGAGTTTTCTTTACTGAGATCACTTTGAATTGATTTACTCCATCGTTTCCACTCGGGAGCTTGTAATTGTATCCAAATGACTTGATCTTCATTACGGATGTGCTCCTGGAATTAAAATACGTGTGTGTGTGTATGTGTGTGTGTGTGTGTGTACCCAGAAGCTTTTAATTACATCACTAACACAAATGGCGTGTGTTTATTGTGGTTTGTCTCCTTTTGTCTGTTGTTTCAACACATTTCTGCAATCTGTAACTTTTACTGTGTCCGAATCATGATTTAAAATCATCACTGACTTTTCCTGGAGTCGTCTTATTCAATTAATCCACTAAATACATCCCAGACTTTACATGCAAACACATTATCTCTAACTTTTTTGCATATTTCAGCTGAAATTCTTCATTAAAGACGTTTTATTCCCTAAAATGCCACGATGTTGCACATGAGATAAAACTGCTAGCTGATTTCAACAACAGTCTGCCATAAATTTCTAACATTTTGAACATTAAGTTGCAGCCAAGTTCTGAGAATTTCCATTTCACGAGTATCAGAGCTGCATGGAATGACATGATCCCTGAATGGCTTTATTCTAAATCCTCAGAAATCCCAAACAACCACCGACATGAAAGAAAAGCAGAATAACTCTGTCCAACAAGCCATAATTCTCTTTCACTCTTCTAAACAAAAGAGATGTTGCTCTTCAGCCTGCAAGACTGAACTGCTGGTCTTGTGGTTGGAACAGAACAAAAACATTTACAGACACTGAGTGTTGGGGGGTTTCTGTTACCACAACTGTTGAAAGTGACCATCCTTGTGATCCGTTTGTGCTCATGTTGGTTTAAATGTTCTGACTCCATATGCATGTTTTGTAACTTCTACAGTCACACATCAGAGTGTTTGTGTGTGTTTGCGTCTAGAGGGAAATCATGTAATCTTAACCAAAACAATGCTGTGCAGAACTAAGTGGATTTTTGTAACAAGGCCATCCGCCTAAATTCTTGCACTTTCAGCCATGGACAACATCAGGAAGAAGCATGAAAGCAAATGCTGCTTTGCAGACATTTTGGCTTACAAGAAAAGGGAAATCAGAAATGTATTAATTAGGGTTAGGGTTCGTCTGGTGATAGTTCGGTCCTCGTTAGCAGTTTTATTGTTGCATTTTGCTAAAAGCCACAACATAAAAGAAGCAGAGGGAATAAGGGGTTTTTACCTCAAACAGCATGAACAACTGCTTCAGAATAACATGCAAATGTCTGAAGAAATGCCTGTTTTTAATCAGCTTTGTGAGAAAGTTTCCTGTTTGATCAGCAGCAGCAGCAGCAGCAGCAAGGATTGATATAATGTCCTGTACGGCAAGCTGTTGTGCTAACTAATGCACATTTTGAAAATGCGCACAGGAGGCCGTTTGTGTATTTTTTGTTTTAGGCTGATATCAACGGTCATTTCTCACTCTAGGACTCACTTAGCTGAGAAGATCAGTTTGGTTGGGGCGATGGTGGCTCAGGGGTTAGGAGTTCACCCTGTAACTGGTGGGTTGCTGGTTCAAACCCAGGCTCCGTTCATGTCAGTCATTGTGTCCTTGGGCAAGACAAAGCTGCAATAGCAAATCCACAAAACAAGCTAGCTTTTAAACACAAACACAGTCACAGAATTCTCACCTCCCCTGTTGGCTATCCCTGCGGCAGCATCGCCTCTGTCAATGCACTCCAGGGCAGCTGTGGCTACAGTGTAGCTCACCGCCACCTATTATGGAAAACGTATCTATTGCATTGTTTTGCGCTGCCGTGTGGATCTCTACTAACTCTATAAACACTCCAAACATGAAAATAAAATCCATCCATTTCTGTCAGTGTTTGGTTTAAGGAATTATGTGCCTAAAACAAGCTGTTTCAAAAATGTCTCATTTGTGATGTCACAAACAGGAAAATTAGAATGTAACCACCTCTCATGTGCAAGAGAGTTGCTGCTGTAGAAGCAGTGGCCTGAGTGGGAGATGGGTGGGCGTGGCCAGCTCCAGCTTGTTTTCTTAAAGTGACAGAGCCTTGAAATGACTCATTCTGGAAGCTACTGAAACTGTCAAGAATAAAGCTGCTGAAATTGCTTTATGTCAGACGGATTTTGTGCAAAAAACGTCATAAACATGCTTTACATCGACCAATTTTAACTCAAGAAAAAAAAGTCATAATATGTCTCCATTAAAGTTGATTGTTAAAAAGACACAGTTTCATTTAAATTTCTTCTTTTTACTTTTGGCTGCCTAAAATAATTCCTGTGATCTGATATTGATCAGATCACTTCTCCATTTCCCCTGCAGGACAAAAACATGTTAATTCTGCTGTGGTTCCTTTTGCATGTCAGGGGAAAATTTAGTTTCGTTTCTCCTTGTTACTTTATTATATTACATTTAGCATTGCCTTGACCCATTGAAGCCAACACACACAGCCACACACGCAAAGGAAACGTCTCTGTTCGAGCCCAAATCTGTTCCAGGCAGCTAGAATTTACAAAAGTATTCTAATTACAAATATTTGCTCTGCTTTAGGAACTCGCTGTGTAACAATGCGACTTTTGAGAAGTGTTCCACTTCTCTGTGAGGGGTGAAATCTCTGGTGCATGCTTTTTAACCTTGTCCCTATAACTTATCATAATGGGCAGGCTGGCCTGACCACACATAAAATTTAATAGTACACTGGAAGTGTTTAAACAGACGGCCTTAGAGAAATGGAAGTGGTGGCTTGTAAAAGTCATCAAACAGAATTACCTGTGAGGTCTTCGCTAACTTTAATGTAGATTTTTGCTCTTTTTTGAATCCATGAAACATTTTTTTCTGCAAATTCAATCTTCAACATTTCCTACATTTCATTTTTTTTAACTTCTGGTGTGTTTTGCCAAAACACGATTGACAGCTGTGCCAAAGCCGTTCAGCTGGATGTGTGTTTGCACGTTTGGCCTTCGCTCAAACACTCTGGGTGTTGTTGATTAATGCCTCTCTGGTGGACATGCAGTTCCTGAAGAAAATGTCAGATGATATAGAGATCAACAGTGCCATTTTTGTGTGTGTATGTGTTATGTTTTAGAGATGTCTTTCATGTGAGTGTGTAGCTGTAAGGTGTCCAGGGGGAAAGGCCTTGGTTTTTGCAGAGCTGCGCTGTATATCCATCACAGCTGCTGATAAGCTGTTTGTTTAATCGCTCGTGGAGATCCATCACGCAGCAGATTTCTGACCACGCCAGCACACTATCGAGCACTCGCTCTTTGGCTGCCGTCGGCCGTCTTGTTGCAACACATCTGTCGCCACTCTCAGTGTTTTATAGGACTTGGCAGAACATCTAATTTGTCCACTGCAAATCTTCATCGGACTCTAAATCCACTAAAAGGTTGTGACAAAGGCATGCCTACGTTGTGTGTGTTCTTTATGAAAATTAAAATGTGCTTTTTACTGCCGTTGGAACAGGAAAAACATTTTGGATCTAAGTAGCTTGCAGGACAAAGATGTGCATCATCAGCTTGGGACGGGGTGGAGACCAGATTTATGAGGTGTTGAGACTCTCAAGGCTTCACTCGTGCTGCAACTGCTCATGTAAAATTAGAGATAAAGAATAATTGCTTTTGCACATTTGTGTAGAATGATCACATGCAAACAGGGGCGCCCCCAGAAAATTTGGATAAGGGTGGCAGACGGGGGGGGCTAAAGAAAATTTTGGTCCTTGTGGAAACTCTGGGAGAGTTTAGCTGTGGCATATAATGCATTGCTTTGCTCCTTTATTCTTTTCTATTAAAAAACAATATGCATCCAAAACACCTAACTCAAATTTGAGAAACACAAACATTTCATAAAAATACATTTCTGTTATTTGAAATGTTATTTCAAAATAAATTTTAGAATTTTTTTTAGTTTAATTTTTTACTGTCTTCACAAAAAACTATAGAGATAAAAACATTTTTTAAATGGTGAGCAGCAGAAACATATATACCTGTTTTTTTAATATGATTATTTCTTTACTCATTAACTGAATACGTTTTTTATTGGGTCTTGAATAAATAAGATGAATTTATAGTTTGAGCGAACATTAATATGATTTATTAACACTGGTCTTCCCTGGGGGGGCCAGGAACTTTCTAGGGGTGGCCATGGCCACCCCTGGCCACCCCTTGGGGGCACCACTGCAAGCAAACAATCGTGTTTTCTCCCGTTTACTTGCAGAAAACCATTTTGACATTTTTACCATTTTCAAAACTGAAACGATTTTCTTTGCTATGTGTGATTTGTTTTTAAAGGTTGCAGACAGTCAGTTACCAGTCTGGCAAACGTTTTGGGTTCAAACTCAGATCTAGAACGTTCTGGTCATGACTTTTGAGCTTCAGTATCTTGAACGCTGCTACATTAGCTTCTCCTTTGCAGCTCGTGTTGACCCTGGCTCTATTTAAGTTTTGGTCAGCTGCAGATGTGGTATTTGAACTCTGAATGTTTAGGCACAACGAAGAGGGCCAACTGAGCTTGGCCAAGGTTTGCCCCTCCAGAAGCCAACGACGGGCCAAAAGTCCGGGCTGTGCAGCGTCGTTTATCAAATATATATGTATAATTTGGACAGACTGGGATTGTCATTGCTTTTTGATGATGCAATGGGTAGTTCTGCCATGCAAGTGAATTGGCCCAATGGGTGTTCCAACCACGCTTTATGAGTCTGTAAAGTGCACTGAGGTGTGTTTTATGGATTGTTTTGGGGGAACCCAGCGGTAACTGAAGAACTAGTTCATTTCATTTTCAGACTTTCTTTGTTGAATTTTTTCCTCCAACATGGAAAGAAATGAACTGGCGGCTGACTTGAACTGCAGAGGCTGTAAATGTGGATCTTTCAGCTCTTTGATTAAGTTGATATTATATGTTGTAAGGTGTTTATGTCTGTGGAAACACAGCTGGTTCGGGAAGTGGGACCTATTAGAAAAACGATAAGATTAGGATTAAAGTTTGAAAAGTTGTCCGAGTTGACTCTAAGATGATCTTAGACAAAATACTCAAGCTTGTCAAAGTGCTTTTAGAAAAATGCACTAACTGACCTTGTGAGAGGTTAGGGTTAGGGTTAGGGTTAGTAGGTCGTTATGTAGCAGAAATCTAGACAAACAAGCAGTAGCAAAATATTTAGCAGGTTGGTCTAGCCACGCTCCATTGTAGCCTCAGCAGGTCTACCACTGGCTTGGACGATTTAGATTTGGGCTTTTCTTTAAAACATGAGCAGAAAAAGGCACTTAAGTCTTTTATCTTCTATGACGATGTATGGTGGACTGCCCCGTTGACTGATTTCCATTGCTATGAATACGTCACATTGTTCTTTGCTCTGATTGGTTGTAGCACTGTCCAATTGGGTGTACAAACAGTTTGAAAGACAATCGTAGCTCCCGCTCCTACAACTGAGCATTGTCTTTGGGTCGTGACCAGACTATGTGTTTACACATCTAGGATGGCTTGCCAGGCTAATTGTTGCGTGCACTACTGAACCTTTCATATAACCATGCACACAAAATAAAAGCGCAGTTGCATGAGCATTAATGCATACACTGGAAGGACAGCCTGAACTAAGATGCATAAAGAAATATTTGCAAGACTGACTGTTGGTTTGTGCCACAGTGAAGGGAGGTTTTGCAGAGGACTTTCTAAACCTGTTTAAAAGTGTGTGTGTTCATGTCTTTCGTCAGTGTCTAATTGGAATTCGCTTCTGTCTCCGGCGCTCCACTCATATGTATATCTGTGGGCGCCAGACTTTTGAGACCTGTTTTTGTTTCTTGACGATGCTTCAGTTTAAAGTAGATAGTTCATATTAAATGTCATTAGCAATATGAGGTCAGATAAGACGTGTGTGTGTGTGTGTGTGTGTGTGTGTGTGTGTGTGTGTGTGTGTGTGTGTGCACAGAAAACCCTTTTTTCTTATAACATATTCTCAGCATCACTGCTTCAAACTACAAAAATCCATCACTGACAAAAATACATTTTTAGAGATTGTGAGTTTCTGCATCGACTCGTTACATCAAACTGAAAACTGTCACAATGCAACAGCTAGATGCTCATTGCTAAGCTTTTTTTCACCTGATTTCAATGTGATGTAGAGGAAATTAAATGAAAAGTAATCAAGCAGCCTAAACATATTTTACCTTTGTTTGCGCGTGTGTGTGTGTGTGTTAGACTAAACACAATTACAGTTCATACACAGTAGATGCAGTTTACTTCATGTCTGCAAGTAGCCCCTCTGCAAACAAACACAAGGAGATGAGCAATTACAATAATGAGCACATGTGGTTCAGCTTCAGCAGCCAGCAGTGAACATCTGTAGAACCACGACCCCCCCCCCTGCTCTCACACACACTTAACACTCATCTAACATAAAACTTTGAGGACTTCTTCTTCCTTTCTCTCATTTACCCAGTCCAGTTGTGCTGCCACGGCAACCAGTGATGTTTTGGAGAGCGCTTGCTTTGGTAATATGTGTCGAGGGACAAATGAGAAAGCAGCCAGGACCGTCTCTGCTTCTGCCGGCACCTGAGAGGGGAAGAAGGTCAACGAGGGGGCTATCGCTGAGACAAGTGGATTGTAAATCAGGAGACCAGACTGTTTTTAAATCACTTTTCCTTTAACATGTTTGTTAAATGATGTACAAAAATTGTCAGTTTGTTTAACCCTACATCATCTCCTGATGTGTTCATGGAATTCTGCAGAAGCTTAACTGGTTTTATTTACTTCTTTATCCCATTTGATGTCTTTTTGATCACCCGTGCCATCGTTTCTGGTCTGTGCTTGTACGTGCGATTGTTTGTCTGTAGTGTTGACAACATATATCACAAACCCATGGAAACATTATAAAGTAACACTTAATAAGTTTCCCGCTTCTCCCTCCTACTGGTTGAACGTGGAATTACAACTGAGGCAAACAACCCTGCAGCAGCTTGATGTTGCTAGCGCTAACAACACGCTAATGCTAACACAAGCTAGCTGATAACTAAGCCATAAAGTAAAAAGATCCACACTGTTGGACAGTGAAAGATAAGTATCTTTCACAACACCAAGGGCGGTTCTAGACTATATTAGAGGGGGGGCCTGGCTGGGACCAGCTGCTCTGTTAAAGAGGCACATTTGTAAGAAAACATTGCATAAATTGCCTTTAAGTATTTAAATGTTTGTGTGTAATAATATAATGACAGTAGTTCAGTTTCAAATGTAACTATAGTGCAAAAAATACTGTAATATTTTAGTTATCTGTCTCAGAGACAACATGAAAGCATTTGTCTCAGTATCTCTTTTCAACGTCAGATAAATGCATTTACATGCATTCGTTCCACATTTTGCATAAGGCGAAATTATTGCAAAAATCAAAACTTATTATTTAGGATCTGGGGTCCACGGGGGTGGGGGTGTGTGATCTCTGCTTGACGTCTGGGTGGCATCGGCCCACCCTGGACACCCTCTAGAACTGCCGCTGCACAACACATACTCAGTGCTAAAAAATTGACGGAGTTCTTATGATTTTATATGGGACCATAATATTTCCGAATTATCACCAACTCACTGTGCACTCTGATGGAAAAGCAAAAAAAAAAAAAAAAACTAAGAATAACATTCTTATGCAGTCCTTTTTAAAGAAAAACATGAATTCTTGAGTGGATTTGTAGAAGCTTGTGTATATTTATTAATAGAGGTATATGTCCTGTGTGCAACTCTATTCTACTTAGAGTCAAAACATCTGTGAGTGCTTTGCAGCCAGAGGTCTGCAGTTCAAGGCTGACCAGGATGAACTCATCTCCCCTCTTTACCGCAAACCCTGCAGTGGATCGTAACTGTACCAGGTTTTCTGCTCCATAAATCACTGCCTTACCCCTAAGCTGCAGCTAAGAGGATTAAAGTTGTCACACCTTTTGTTCATGTGGTAATCCAAACCTGCCTTTACACTTCAAACTATACTCTACAGAAGTCACCAGTAGAGGGCAGTCATGTGCAGTACAAATAAACAGCCACCAGCTCAACTTAACCTTGAACATACATTTGTTAGATTTGGTTTAATCCTTTACTTTTGTCGTTTGAGTGCATGTGAATACCACTTGTGTGGTAAATCTCCTGCAGGAGGACACAGTCGGTTATGTCTTTCCTGCAAAGAATCTGAGGAACGTGAATGGCCTGATGAGTGAACTGGTCCAGAGGTGAGGGTGTAAATCCCTCTGTCACGTACCCTGCAGATAGTCGGTGGCCTTCTCTCTGTCAGACAACCAAATTCAACTATTTTTGCTCATCTGATGCCAGCCATCACTTGACTTCAAAGGAAGTATCTAGGATGATAAAACTGCTAGAATGTTAAGGATTTGGGCTGATGGAAGATCATATTTAGAGTCAAGTGAGCATGTGTGAAAAAGGCCGCATGGGAGTCGCTTGTATATTAAAAAATAAAGTAATAATAAATAAATTATTGATGAAACAAAATTTGCATATGATGCAAAATTTTAGTCTGTCAAGACATCCTATATGTAAATACGTAGCCCGGCCACGACCCATAGACAGAACTCAGTTGTGGGACAGACTCTAGGGCTGTCTTTCAAACTGTCTTTGCATGTGACTGGACAGCGCTAGGAATATTCAGAGCAACAAAAAATGTGACCTATTCATTACTACGGAAAACAGTCATTGAGGCAGTTTGCCATACACTGAAGAAGAAGAAGAAAAAGTAGAAGACAAAGAATTAGACAAAGAAGTAGAAGATGAAAAAGAAGACCAAGACGACAAAGAAGAAGTAGACGAAGTAGACGAAGAAGTAGACAACGTTATAGTAGACGAAGAATACGAAGAAGTAGAAGTACACGAAGTAGAAGTAGACGAAGAAGTAGACGAAGTAGACGAAGAAGTAGACAAAGTTACAGTAGACGAAGAAGACGAAGAAGTAGAAGTACACAAAGTAGAAGTAGACGAAGAAGTAGACGAAGAAGATGAAGAAGTAGAAGTACACGAAGTAGAAGTAGACAAAGTAGAAGTAGACGAAGTAGAAGTAGACGAAGTAGAAGTAGATGAAGAAGATGAAGTAGACGAAGTAGAAGTACACAAAGTAGAAGTAGATGAAGAAGACGAAGAAGTAGATGAAGTAGAAGTAGACGAAGTAGAAGTAGATGAAGTAGAAGTACACGAAGTAGAAGTACATGAAGAAGATGAAGAAGTAGACAAAGCAGAAGTAGATGAAGTAGAAGTACACGAAGTAGAAGTAGATGAAGAAGACGAAGAAGTAGACGAAGTAGAAATAGACGAAGTAGACGAAGAAGAAGTAGATGAAGTAGAAGTACACGAAGTAGAAGTAGATGAAGAAGACGAAGAAGTAGACAAAGTAGAAGTAGATGAAGTAGAAGTAGACGAAGTAGAAGTAGATGAAGACGAAGAAGTAGACGAAGTAGAAGTAGACGAAGTAGATGAAGTAGAAGTACACGAAGTAGAAGTAGATGAAGTAGAAGTAGACGAAGTAGTAGACGAAGTACACGAAGTAGAAGTAGATGAAGAAGACGAAGAAGTAGACGAAGAAGTAGACGAAGAAGAAAATGACAAAGAAGAAGACGAAGAAGTAGATGCCTAAGTCGTGTCAAACGAGTGTTGTTGCTGAGCCATCGTTGTTGTTTTGCTCAGTAATGGTGCTAAGCCCGCCCAACGTCTCTCTACAAACATAGACAGCTGTGATTGTGACTGAACCGAGGCCAATAGTAGACCTGCTGATGCTACAATGAAGCGTGGCTAGACTGACATGCAGATCAAAACCTTTTGCTACTTCTACAGTTTTTCCAGATTTCTAGGCTAGCAAAACGTAGTAATGAATGATGGATTTTTTAGGTGTCACTTAAAAAGCAACACCCTATAGATTTAGATTATGTGACCACAGACACTGGAGAACAGAGAGACCAAGTGAACATGAGGCCTGCCACAGCTGTGAACAACCACTAATGAGAAATTACGAATCAGCTCATTTTCAACAAAAAACTCAACACAGAGGAAGAAAAGAAGAGTGTGAGTATGGAAAGAATCACATAGGATTTATGATGTCTCTACTGCAAGATGGCCTTTTCCTCTGACAGTCAGGCTATACTTCTCCCAACAGACACATACATGCCCTCCTTAACCCCGCCGATGCCCCTCACCTGCGTTCCATCCTTTAAATCTGCTGGTAATGATGCAGCTCGATGAGAGTGTTGAGAGGAAGGGAGAGAAAATGAAGAGAAAGAGAGTCCAGTACATCCAGTCATACGTCGGGGTTTCCCTAAATGTGGAAAAGTGTGCTTCATCCACCTCGGGAGAGCAGTTTTCCAGGAAGCGTAGGGGTTAAGAACACACAGTCTGACGCTGACCCCTCACCCTTGGTCAGCCTAGCGTAGCAGCTAAGTGGTTCTCTGCGACTCCTCCGCTCTGCCTGCAAAGCTTCTCACACTATTTTCACACAGTGGCAGCAGGCGTGGTGTGTCTCATCACATGGTGTGTCTGCATTTGAGACTCAGATGTTGCAAATTAATCTCCATTAATGACACAAATCAACGTTGATGCACAACCAGCTGAGAGCAGGTAACTAGCACCAGGCTCTGGATGCCTGTGTGGTGGGATTTTTAAGCTCGATCCTAACCGCCAGCTTTAGAATGTTTTTGTTTTGTTTTTTTCTGTTCTAACTGACCTGGTTCTGACCCGTTTTTACTTGTCATGCCTGATATTAGAAAAGTTTAATCATTGCTGGGAGACATACAAAGAGGATTAACATTCCTAGCTCTCCTACACTCAGACCTTAGCCCTGCTCCCTCCCATGTCTCCCCTGTTTGGGCTTTTTGCCCTTTCTCTTTGTTCGCCACCTCACTCAATTACCTTTTTCATAAATGTGCTAATAATCCCATCACTTATGTTGCATCTGTTCTGGCCTTTTATAAATGGCTGGACACACATCAGCTTCAGTTGCAGTGACAGCATCAGATATTTATTGTGTTTTTCCTTTCATTCTTCTCTTTTTTGTGCTTATCTGTGCAGAAATTGACCATGCAATTTGTGTTTGTTTTGGACATTTATGCAGCGATTGCAGCTTTTCTCCACATTCAGGCTAACTTATGAAGACTGTGTGTGGCTTCAGGGCTCCCTGGTGCCTCGTCTTCTGTGATCCATACAGGATACGTCTGCTGTCTGCATATACTACAGATAATACAGATGTGTTTCACCTACTGTACACAGTAATCTTTTTATGGATAGTAATACACCTGCCCCATATTTCACTAAGTAATGAAGTTTTTTTCTGTACATGTTTCCCTGCTCCGATTACACAGCGCAATCACTATAACATCATATTTAGTTCTTATCAAGCTTCTTACACTCCCTTCTAACAAACATTCCAACTATTTAGTGAAGGAATGAGAAAATAAATATGTAAAAAGACAGGAGTTTTTCACATTAGCCCCAGGTGCATGTTCAGCCACCAAAGTGGATCAGCCACCAAAGCTTCCTTTCAGTGATATAAACTCAGATATGAGTTAACATTCAGGTATGGTGTCCACACACCCAAGCTGTTTGTGTTGAAGTATTCCACATGTATGTTTTCCATGTGAGGCCTTGTGTGGGCTAAAGCCAGATCACTTTCCGCTGAAGCCAGAGATCAGGGTAGTATTTCCAGAGGTTGTTTGATGTTTGATGCTATCTAGTGAATGTATAGCACCGCCTTAGTGCTGTCTCCAGATCAGCCTGAGGCTATACAGTAGAGACTCGGCGCGTCTTTGAAGTTATTTGTTGAAGAAGTAAGCCATCATCTGTTACAGACCTGCTTCAGCTTTCCTGCTTCGAGGGTTGCTGTTGTAGATCCAAAAAATCTGGGACTTAAAATAAGTACTTCTATAAGTTCTACCATTTTAACTGCCCCAAAAAGAGGAAGTAAAAGGAACATTATGTTTTATTACAGCGTTGGACCTGTCTGCCCGTTAAAGTAACACAGAGCAGTTTCCTGCTCATCCGCCCTCCTGGTTGAAAGTGGAATTACATCTGATGTAAACAACCCTGCTGCAGCCTGCTTTAGCTAGCGCCAAGGGCGTAGATTTGGCATGGACGGTGGTGACGTGTCCCCACCAATATCCAGCAATGACCAAATAGTCCCCACCAATAATTTGACCTCCTCCGCTAAAAAACAACAAGAGCGCCCCCTGGAACACCTACCCGCTCCACAAAACTATCTAGTGCAGTTTTTGGCCAGCAGAGGGCTGCAGAGTGGTGTCAAATATGAAACTGGTCAAGTTTCTAACTCAACAATCACTGAGATCAATGTTAAAGCTCTAGCTTAAAGTTTAAAAAAACTATCTGTTGTCACGTTAAGGTTTCAACTCTGAACATGTGCAAAACTGTTCAGATTTCAACAAAAATGCATTCAAATCAAAATATACCAGTAAAGTTTTTGCACATTTCTCATATTTTCTCCAAGCTGGCCACGTAAGTGTTAAATGTTGTGCCTTTAGTGTTATCTTTTGTATGCAGTGGTCCACCCAGCTACACTCTGACCTCTTCTTCTGCCTCAAAGAGCTGTTCCTCTCAGCTTGTCATCGGCTGTCATTAGTGCTCTGAGAGGCCCTGTTGTTGTTCTCACACACATGCACCCTCACAGGTGACACGCCGCAGACCGTCCTTCAAGGTTACGGCCTAATCCTTCAATACGTGGTAAACTTTGATAAGGTTTCAACACAGGACTGTCGGTAATGAGAAGCCTGGCGTGCTACGGGACAATTATTTATTAGAAATGACACCATTCTCCGAAGCTTTACAACACCTGCTTTGTGTTTGTCTGCAGTTTTTCACCTTGAGAGGAACCTTTTATCTAAAAAGCTCAGCACACACCCTAATTGATTGCTATTTATCATTGACTTTCAGCAGCCATAAGTCACTAACGGACTTGTTGAAGATTTGCCAATTACGCCATCATTTTCCTGACATGACAGAATGAGTTATAGGAGCCATTCTGCCCAGCTGAATACCCACATTCTTGTTTTGTGTTACTTTGACAAAGACATGGCCGAATGTGTTCTTCAGTCCATCACAGACACTTTTATTGGCTCATCCCTCAGCCTATATCAGAGGAGACACAAGTGCAATAATTCTACTCAAATAATCTGAGGATTTTTGTTTCCTGGAAGAAAAATCTGTGTGGGAGTTCTTGGATATTTATATTTGTTAGCTTGAGTGTTTGTCTTCTTTTTCTGTTGACAGTGTTTCTGCTGGGCCTCAGTCAATGACCTCTCAGAGTCCTTAAAGTTGATGTTCAAATTTGTCAAATTTGTTGTTTTGGCATCAGAAACGTCTATTTTAAGCCCTCAAAGTAATAAATCAGGCATCTGTCAAACCGTTTTTGAAGTGTGTGACTTTTTCATGTTAGAAACTGGCAAACATAGATAAATGTGCAGAAACATCACTGACACTCTTTGATGCTGCGATGTAATGAATTTGGAGCAGAAGGCTGATGATTTGTTGACTCGTCCCTCCAGATCAACAGAGCTACCTGCAGGAAAACGTGGAGAAGTGGAGGTGCATCAAGGCTGGACTGTTCTACAGAGGTGATCTGGCTCTTAACTGATCATAATCTCCTGCAAAGTGTGACCCGGCGAGGACACGTGCACACTCTCGCTCCCACAGGACAGTGGTCACACTGTCAACGCACACATTTATCACCGATTTGGAGAGCATGGCAATTTCCCAGAGAGCAAGCTAATGACTCTAAATGACGTGCTTCAAAGATCACTCATCCAAAAGTCAAGACTTGAAACTTGAGCCAGCAAATATTGTGCACACGCGCCAGCGACTCAAATCTAAAACTGCTGAGTAACAAGATTTTCTTTATACAGAGTATTACAGCTTTGACAACAAACAGTATGCATAATAGATGTTTCCTGTGCAGCATTCCTTAAAAACAGAGCTTATTCCACAATTTTAACCTTTCAGCTGTGTCCTAAATTGGATTTTTTTAAAAAACTTTTATTCGCTTACTAGGAAAAAACTCCTTAATGCATTTCTAAAACCTTCTAAAACTATGGCACATTAGTATCTGATTGGTGAGTGTTAATGAGGATGACAACCTGATGCTGTGCCTTCCAGGAAAATGCATCACCCCCATCCACCCTGTGGTGGCAAAGCCTAATTTATACTACTAAGCATTAGCCTCGATAGTAGTCGTGTCCCCTTCGTTTCCCCTTCAGAACCTCCTCATCGAGCTCAACCAGCAAGCCAGCAAGCATGAGTGCTCCCCCACATTACAACAGCGGGTGGTGTCATGATCACGTGATGAAAGTTACATTTTATAAACAGACTCAGCTGAGATGATAAGCTGAAGCGATGCAGAGCGCCGGGAGCTTTTCTCCGTTAGAGCTGCCTGCAGCTCAGATCATCTGACAGCTGACATCTGACATCTCACAGGGACACCGCATCGCTGCCACCGCTCCTCGGATCCACGCGTCCCCGGACGCCGGACCTTCTCTAAAGAAAGCGCAGAACCTTGGCTACAAGACCATGTAAACCTTTTCTATGTGCTCCAAACACAACTAGAACTACAATCAAATGAGTGATCAGAAATCCCTCTTCATGTGTTTTTGCCTTCATTTCTGTCTCTAATGATGCTAAATTAAATCAAATAGCACACACATTCTATCAACCCATTATTATTATTATTATTATTATTATTATTATTATTATTATTATTATTATTATTATTATTATTTTAAAGACAATACCATTATCAAAATGCACTTATAATAGTATTGTACTTTTAGGTCTGTCCTATTTTTGCCAGTGATATACATATATATATTTTTTTGAATTGAAATACAATTTAAAAGCATTTGTTTTAGAAGTAATGTCAATGACTATTGTTTGATTCTCTGTCTCATTTTTAATTTTAAAAAATTGCTTTCGGGGCAAATTTTCTTGAATGATTAAAATGCGATTAATCAAGATTAATTAATTACAAAGCCTGTAATTAATTAGGTAATTTTTTTTAATCGAGTCCCACCCCTAAAAGAAACCAAAAGGACCAAAAAGACTTTCAGAAATATTATTTATCTTCAAGTCATGAAGCTACATAAGTAGGCAAATTCATCTGGCTCCAAACAACTTTCTCTGTAACTGTGGAGTTAACCGTCCTTATCAGTAAGCTGTTACCGCCTGTCTGTAAATGAACGAATGCTTGTGAGTGCTGTCAGACCATCATGGCTCTTTCTTTCTTTATAAGCTGCTGTTGACAGACAGAGATAGTAGCGCTGTAGTGAGATGAAGGAGCAGCAAGGCTGTTTTCAAATGGGTGAAGGTCAGAACTGCAAAGAGCTCCATCTCTCAGACTCTCCCAGACAGATAAATGCAACAGCAAAAAAAAAAATAAAGCCTGAACAGTTTTGTGTTATGCTGATCACAGCGCTCTGTGGGTTTGGTGGGCGGGATGATGCAACGGAGTAGAACAACTAAGATGGCGTTTGAAACGATTTTGGCGTGAACTTTGGAATATTTAGACGTGGACTTTTCATTGAGTCAAGAACAGATAGGAAACTATATTAAAAAAATGAAAGTAAACACGGGCATAAGTTTCGCTTTCTTAAACAGAACCAGCTGAGATGGTAAACTGGAGCGATGCAGAGCTCCTCTCTGTTAGAGCTGGAGCTTAGATCATCTGACAGCTCACGGGGACGGTCAAAAACGAGCGCAGCTTCGATTGCAATAAAAAGTAAGTTATGTCCAAGATACACGGAAGTCCGCGACAGCGCAGAGACCGCCCCCATACCCCCTTTATGCCGCCATCGCGTAATCTTTTATAAAAAGGACACGATTGCGCCACATTACCGTCATGGTCTGAGCTCTTATAAACCTTATGCTCCCAGATGCCGCCTCGGCGTTGCGGCAAATTGGCGCCATTGTTTTATAAAAGAGACTTATGAGACAACCGTAGACTCCGCCCCATGACTGAGCTCTGCCTAATGGGTCGTGGCCATAGGTTAGGTTTTACCAGGAACTGGACAACAAAAGTTTGTTGAGCTGCTCTAGATGTGAAAAAACTAAACGTAAACCACCTAATCTGACTTTGGCCATTTTTCATGACTTCTCCATCAAAGGCTTAGGTTTAAAACACTTCACATGAGGGATTGTTGTAGCCAAGCAGTGTAAAGGGGAATCAGTAGCTGCATATTATGCAAGTAGTGAGATTATATGGCTTGTTGTACAGCTTTTAAATGAGGCCGTTTGACCGCGTTGATCCTATGATCCATCTGGCTAATAATACAACTTAAGTTCTTTAGTACAACACAAATAGGCTTGGTGGTCCATCTGGGGGCGAGACTGTTCCACTCAGTAAGGAGTCAGCTCATCTGGATTTAATGTAGTTTCAAAGTTTGCTGTCATCTGAGAGTGTTTCAGCTGTTTCTGTCTGGTGACTCATTTAGTTCTGTTTAAATAGAATTTAATAGAAAATAAACATGAATCGTTAGTGTTGCGCTGTGGTGTGCAGGAGTTATCAGGCAGATTGCAGCACAGTAAAGTAAGACTTGAGAAGCTTTTCCTTATCCTGATAGGCAGTGCAAGCCGACTCCGTCACCATGTGCAAGTCAGTAAGCCTGTTATGAAACAATAAATTCTCTAAAAGTTTGTTTTATTGTAGCTAAGCGGTGGGCTTGCAGCGGTTCACACGGTGGCATTTTCACAAGAAAGTGTGTAGGACGACTTTTTGGAAGCAGAGGTCACGCAGGTCACTTGTTCTATGGCGCTGCTTTGCTAGCAGGACGTGCAATGCATTTGTAGAAAAGCTGCTACAAAAACTGTGGACATTCTAGTTTCCTGTGCCCACTGGGCCCCTTTTTAAACAATTTGTCATTGTTCCAACCCTCCTTGTGCTCGTTTCTTTAGGACAGAGAGGGGAGAAGGAGAGCACTCGATGGCAGAGCTAACAACGGCGCAGGGACCGTTTTGCATCCAACAATAGCCGAATGCCACCCACACTCTCCCTCCCTGAGACAAACTTATTATAGTCTATTTGAAAAGAGATTGACAAGCTGGAGATGGGAGATTATGTCAATTAGTGGCCACAGTCCCACCTGACTTCATCGCCCCGTCTCTCAGGGTCTAAAGGGTCAGAGTTCGTGACCTCGCTGCCAAACGCAGAGGCTGTGAGCCTCTTGTCGTAGCCGTGGGCTTTGACTCCCCAGCTCCCTCCTCACACAAACGCACCCCACCAAATTTTCACCTCCCTCTGACCTTCCGCTCATCCCTGCCTACCCTTGACCTTTGCTGTTGTGTGTGCAAAAATAAAGGAGAGAGGGGGAGGTCAACAGGTCCTCGTGGACGGGGAATTATTTATTGGCTAATGTTTGTCTTTCCAAACGGGGGTGTAAATCTGCTCGTCAGCCAAGTGTTTGTGCATGCATGTGGGTGTGTGGAAGTATACACTTTGGTTTCCTCTTATTTATGCCAGTATTTGTTTTGTCTGAAGGATTTCGTCTTGGCTCGGTTCAGTGTTACTACATGTGGATGCTTGTTTGGCTGCTCCTAAGAGTGAATCCTCTTCAGTGGTATTTTGCATATGAGCGTTTCTGCTGTGTGGGCATGTTTGTGAACGTGTCTGAGCTCTCTGCATGGCCATAAATCTCCAGACCAACTTGTTGGTTCAGTAAGGAAACAGCAGGTTTGGGACCCACTGATAGCCTTCACAGATGGCTTCAGGGTGCTGCCCACTGGAGGCTTTCTACTTCATCAATTCATTTATTCATTTTCCACGGAGGTCAATGTGATTGTTTCCGAGCACTCGTAGCCCTGAAGAGCAACTTGGTTGTTTTCTTATCCGGATTTTTCTCCTACTTCATTCTTTCCCTAAACCCCTTTGGGCTCTTTTCCCTTGTTTCCCTCAGATTGATGTTTGTTTTGTGGAGCTTGAGATGTTTGCACTGATTCAATCGTCTGTCTGGTTGTGAGAAAGCATGTTAGCTTTGAGTGGACTGAAGGTTATCACAGTGTTTATACTTTATTTCTTGCTTCCTAAGTCCTACAAAAAATGTCTTGCATCTTTCAGACACAGTAACATCTTATTAGTCCATAGAGACATTAGAGAACGTGTGTTGCTCAAACCAGCCTGAATAAACAAATGACATTTAATTAATTCATAAAATCTAAATTATGCAAATTTCAATAACAAATTTCAGTGGGCAGCCCACTCTTCTGCCTGATGAATTTTTCAGAGGCTGGATTGGTCATTATTTGATTTGCATAATTACACTGCAAAATATTTTTTCCACGAAAGTAAAAAAATCTTTTATCTTATTTTTAGTCTAAAAAGAAAAATAAATCTTCTCTAGAAAAATAGCATTACTTAAAATAAGGTAAATTTTTTAAAAACATGATCCATATTTTCTTGTTTTGAGTAAAAACAATCTGCCAATGGGGTAAGCAAAAGTTACTTGTCTAGAAATCTTAAAACTAGAAAAAATAAATAGAATTTTAGGTTTATTAGCTAGTAATCAGTTTTTGCAGTAATTTGCATTTTGCATTTGCTAATGTCTTCTAGAATAATGGTGGCTGTTGCTGGCCTTGTTAGCAAATCTAACCACTCTTTGCAGCCCCTTCTTGTCAAAGGCAGTTCTTGTACCAAGATGTTATAGAATTTTAGGTTATGTAAGCTCTTCTTCTGAAGCTCACCACCATATCTTTTGTCTTTACAACAATACTGGAGTTATCCGCCTCCTTGGGGAGAGCCAGTGTTGAGTGCAGTAGAAGATGAAACACCATGGATCTTCACAGACTGGTCTACCCATCAAAAAACACCTAATTGCACATTATTGGTTTTGGTCCAAGTGACAGAAGTGAGAAATGATGGTATTAAATCCAGAACTGGAATTCAGTATAACTTTGTATTAAAGGCACAATAAATAACTTTTTCATATTTTCATTTTATTGAGCCAGTACACTGCAAAAACTGATTTTTAAGAAAGTAAAAAGTCTAAAAAGAAAATAAATTATTCTCTAGAAAAATAGCATCCCTTAAAATAAGGTAAATTTTCCTAAATATGATAAAAAAATTTCTTGTTTTGATTAAAAAAAATCTACCAATGGGGTAATCAAAATTGGCTTGGCTAGAAATCTTAAAACTAGCTAATAAACATAAAATTTAATTATTTTTGCTAGTTTTAAGATTTCTTACAGATATTTAAGAATGTTTATCTTATTTTAAGTAATGCCATTTTTCTAGAGAAGAATTTATTTTTTTTAGACTAAAATAAGATAAAATGTCTAACAATGAGGATTTTTTTTTACTTTCTTAGAAATCAGTTTTTGCAGTGTAGGTGCTAAAATGACCCTATTTTGTTTATTGTTTACACCAAATAACCATAGCTGTGACGTCTTTCGTTTTGGTTGGGAAACTCTTGAATTTTACTTGTTGCCTGCCCTCTTCCCAAATTAGTATTTTTCTGTAAAATACTTCACACTCCCACCTACGCTCTTGTGGAGACCGGAGGGACGCTACACTTCCACTACCGGACATTTACCCTTATTTTCAAACCCAAAACTTGAATGACTAGGGTTTATTTAGACAACACAATTGAGCCTAACAAGTTGCTTCCAGGTGGATGAGCTCAGAATAAGGTGAGTCTTCCGAGCTGGACATGTCTCAGTGAAAGTGCGCTGTCGGTACTTTTCTGACTTGATTGCTTACCTTACTGATGAGCTGACTCACGGCTGATGGCTCTGGTGTTTTCAGGCTCTCCCCAGCGATAGACACAAGTAAGAGTGAGCAGCAGAGCATAGCAGATTGGCACAATCACTCCTGAGATAAACTCAAGTGCTACAGAAAAAAAAGACCCATTATTTACTCTGTAGAGTCCCACATGGGCAAACTGGTGATGTGAGAAGTGCAGCTATAAAGTGTTGAGGGTGATGAAGGGATGAGTAATCAGAAAACCAGTCATCCAAACCTCAGAGGAAACAAACAGAAATACCAGAGAGAGGGAACAGCTAGACCAACCAGATTTCTTTACAGTGAGTGTACCACGTCTACTTTTTTTTTTTAAAAATGTGAGTAAAATGTATTTCTCTGGCTGGAATTTAAGCACATGTTAAAACACACACATAATAACTCCAGCCTCTGTGCTGCTGTCTGTGATAGAATACTGGACTTAAGTACAATTTTCTGTACCTGTGTTTTACTTAAAGGTACAATTTGTAAGAATGACACTCTGTGGTCAAATTAACAGCAGTTCATTTCCCTAAGCAATAAAATCACATTCATGTCTGTTGCCAGTTTCGGATCAGCACCAGAAGATTCTTTTTGGCAAACAAAGACGAGTCATAGTTGATAAGTAGATAAATACATTGTCATCTGTAGTGTAATATCGAGTTGTTGGTAATTGAAAAACTAGCTTGAGAGATGTTTAAAGCCGACCATTTGCTTCTAATTTACCGTTAGCATTGTTAGCTCAACGTTAGCCTCTAGCCTAGCTGCTAGCTGCACCAGATATTAAAGTAAAACAAAAAGATGCGATGGCTTCTTAGGGGTACATGAAATAACTTCTGGGTTGCTCCTGTTTACTAATTTCGGTACTTTAAACAACTCTGGAGTATTTTTCTTGCCGGTGTCAAATCACAAATGCCATCGCTGCTGCGTTAGCCTGGCACAGACTTGGCAACCACACAAACTCACAGACTAACACTTCACCCTCAAGGTGTGAATGTGTGTGTGCATGGGTGGATGACTGGGTTGTAAAGCGCCTTGGGTGTCCATACATGTGTGTCTCAGTCTGGTTTATAACCTTTTTATTCTCATCATTCATAAATCGTGTGCAATTTTTACTCTTTTTATTGCTGTAGAAATCTGTACCTGTAAGTTGCTAACATTTAGTCATGCGCGTATGCTTGATGACAATAAATAATTCTTACTTAAGTAAAAATATCTCGTACTTCTTCCACCACTGGCTGCTGTTGCCCTCTACTGCCCTGTTATTAAAAGAAAGCACTAATCTATGTGTCCTCCCCTCCTGTAGACAGGTGGTCCAGTGGTTCAGACCAGGATGTCGGCTTAACGTCTAATGCAGTTTTAATGGTGGATGTAGAAAACCTCGCTGGGATAGAAACTCTCTTTTGATTACTGGTTCTCTCTCTCTCTCTCTCTCTCTCTCTCTCTCTCTCTCTCTCTCTCTCTCTCTCTCTCTCTCTCTCTCTCTCTCTCTCTCTCTCTCTCTCTCTCTCTCTCTCTTATTCACTATATAATTGTAAATGAAGGCTCTGTACAGTCATTTGTAGATATTTTTCAAATAATGCTATTTTTAACAGTCAAACACTCTAATAAAATAGCAGAGGAGTTAAGCACCCGCCCCATAACCAGAGCGTTGAAGGATCAAGCCCAGTCTGTTGCAGTCATTGTGTCCTTGAGCAAGACACTTAACTCTCCTAGCCTGCTGGTGGTGGTCTGAGGGACCGGTGGCGCCAGTGCTCGGCAGCCTCGCCTCTGTCAGTGCGCTCCAGGGCAGCTGTAGCTACGATGTAGCTCATCGTCACCAGGGTGTGAATGACTGTGTTGTAAAGCACCTTGGTGGGTTGTAGAACCCTAAAAGGCCCTATATCAAATACAGGCCATTTACCATTTACTCTAAATGTAGTCATTACAATCTAGCACTGATAATTAGATCAGTGGACATCTGCTTTATATTAGGCATCCACTCAGAAATCTAATTAACACACACTCATGTTATGTAAAAGAACTTCGTCACACAGTTATTTTCTCAAACACTGGCACTTGTCCCAAACATATTTCCCCAATTCTCTAATTCCTAAAAAAAAATCTGAGAAATTAGTTAAAAAGTTGCTGTAAATTATGAAAAAGCAGACAGTAAGGGAAAATGTCTAAATAAAGAGAGAGAGAACTTCTGGAGTGTTAAAGAGTATCCAGTGTGTAAGTGGGCGAGAGGTGCGTTCACAAGCAGGTGACAGACAGCTGTGAAAAAGGGTGCTGCTTATCAGCACACCTCAATTAAAGCAGACAGTATGGCCTCTGTCCTAGCTTCCATGGTGTGTGTGTGTGTGTGTGTGTGTGATTTTTTTCCCCCTCATTATTTCTCATTTCAGCCTTTTTATCCAAACATTCAGTAGATTTATTGTATCTTTGATGGAGCAGATGATTAAAATAAGGCTGAAAATGAGATTGTGGCTCTTTGAATATAAGTGGTGTGTGTGTGTGTGTGTGTGTGTGTGTGTGTGTGTGTGTGTTGCAGGTCCCTCATCAAGCCCTTATTAACTAGACAAGTGACCTTTCACAGAACTCTGATGGGTGTCTTTAGGACCGTGCCAAGTTCCTTCACCTTCACTTTTTCCCGCCCCCCCTCTCCTCAGGTTTCCCTCCGTTCCCATCATTTTCTCTAAGCAGCACGTTAACCACTGCTTGTGAGCCGACCGGCTTCTAAAGTAGGGATCAAAACTTTCCCTGCACAGGCTTTTCCTGCTCCTTGGCACTTGAATTTCCAGCTCATTTTTTGATCACACAGAATTCTCGTTTCCAATCGAGTCGCTCCTGTCCAACACATGTAAACCCATTAGGCCTGTCCCCTCCTGTTTCTGTCATTCTGCAGTCTGGAGGGCGGCGCACAATCTCTACAATCACTTGGAAACACATCACTGCTCTGCTGGCATCTACGCTTCCAGCCGTCTCCAGAACTTTTCCCCCGTTCTGGGAAATATGAGTTGAAGACAGTGAACATTGTAGAGTGTCACAGTTGATCCGTCTTTGAGAGCAAAGATGCCAAACCTTTTGATTTCTGTGGAATAGTTATGTGTGCGTGTCTGCGGCGATTAGGCTGCCAATGGATTTCATAAAGTTGGTCAGCTACACTGCAGCCTGCTCCCTTTTTTATGTAAAGTAGACTTTATCATGCCTTTACTCATTTTCAATCAGTTCTGTGATGTTATAATGATGGATGTTTATATTAAGTGTGGCCAAATCTGAAACGATGTGGTAGATGAAATAATCTGTGAGTCAAAAGCTGTTGGCAGAGTTCGACTGGCTTTAGATCACACTGCAAAAACTGACTTTTAAGAAAGTAAATTAAGTTCTGTTACGCACCGCTTACACAGCCAGTGGAAAGGCCGGGCAACAGTTTATTTTATAATGTAAAACTAGAACAATATACTCATTTGCTAGTTTTAAGAATTCTAACCAAGTAACCTTTGCTGGTAGCACTTTACAATAAGAGTCCATTTATTAACGTTACTTAGTGCATTATTAGGCATTAATAAACTAATAAATAAAAAAGTAATGCATTACTAAGCATACACCTCCCCCGGCCATCTATCCATCCATTATTGTTCGCTTATCCAGGACCGGGTCGCAGGGGCAGCAGCCTAAGCAGAGAGGCTCAGACTTCCCTCTCCCATGGGCCAGCTCCTCCGGGGGGATCCCAAGGCGTTCCCTGCCCAGCCAAGAAACAGTCCCTCCAGCGTGTCCTGGGTCTTCGTTTAGGTCTCCTCCCGGTTGGATGTGCCCAGAAAACCTCACCAGGGAGGCGTCTAGGAAGCATCCTGACCACCTCAACTGGCTTCTCTCGATGTGGAGGAGCAGCGGATCTACTCTGAGCCCCTCCCAGATGACTAGAGCTTCTCACCCTATCTCTAAGGGAGAGCCCAGACACCCTGTGGAGAAAACTCATTTCGGCCGCTTGGGTCACTACCCAAAGCTTGTGACCATAGCTGAGGGTAGGAACGTAGATCAACCGGTGTCCTAACCTTAAGGACACTTAATAATTAACAATAACGGGAACGTTAATAAAGGGACCTTTTTTTTATTAATGCTTAATAATGCACTAAGTAACATTAATAAAGGGACCCTTATTGTAAAGTGTTACCATTTTTCCTTTCCACTGGCAGAATTTTTTTTACTCTTAACAAAAAACCTGATCATATTTAACAATATTGACTTTATTTTAAGTAGTGCGGTTTTTGAACATTTTTCTTTCTAGACTAAAAAAATAAAATAAAATGCTTAAAAACAAGGCTTTTTTATTTTCTTGAAAATCAGTTTTTACAGTGCATCACTTATTTTTTGCAAGGCACAGCATGCATTTAAAGGTTAACATGTTAAAGGTGTGGGAAAACTCATTTAATCAATACATTTGCAGTGGTCTGTGGTAGGAATGAATACCTTGCAAGCTGTACTCAGGGCAAAAAAAAAAAAAAAAGCCCAGAATTTCTTGGATTAGCACCAAGTGGCAGCAGATGGCAGGATTTGGAGTCTTATTTCCTGATATTTGGACATCTCGCCTCAAATTGGCAAACAGCAACGTGACTCTACCACTGACTCTGCAATGTTGATATTTTATCTCCACCAATAACACACGCCTGGAGGAGTTCTGCTGTGTGGTGGAGTTGCTAATGCTAACGGTTAGCTTCTACTAGCCGAGACGTTCTCTGCTGTTTCCTGGACGCTAAACCAACAACAGCCTTCCCCGTCGTGAGTCAAGATGGGTGAGTCCATGAATGTTAAGTGACAGTGTGATGTAGATCTGTCAGGATTTTCTAATCCTAGAGTTTCATCGTCTATTTTCTATCAGAAGCTAATGCAGGAGATAGGTGTGGAAAGCTATTTTCATATTCAGCCTGCATGAAAAACTAACAGTGATGATTATAATAAGAAATAATCATTAAAATTTTTTTTTTTCAGTGAACTACACCTTTAAATAAAAAAATATATCCTACAGCTTAACCTGCTTTCGTGCCACTGAGCAAACATGGCTGAAACGTTTGGGTTTGGCTAATTTTTGGGTTTCACTCCTACATGTTTTGCATCATATTTAGCCTCAACTATATTCATTTCTGAAAAACATTATAAAAAATACTTTTCCAGCAGGTTTACGTCTTAAGGTTCAGTCTCAAAGTGGCGACTGGGATATGAAAAAGCAGTGACTAAAGTTGACATGCACACTATTTATCTGCAACAACAATAAATAAATGCAAAGAAATGCCAGAAGTATTCTTTATAAAAATTTCAAATATATTTTATTTATTAATTTTCACGTATTTCTGCAACAGAACTACTTACAGGTTAATGGATTAAACAATATTGTTGAATTTAAATGTTCATATGTCATGGCTACAGCAACAGTGTATCTTTGTGCTATGTCTGTACGCAACATTTCTGTCTTCATACCATAAAAGTTTAACTGAAGCAAATTTAAGAATTTAGGTACAAAAAAATCCACCAAAAAACACAAAAACTAGCAAAGTACCAGAGGCTTTTCCATCCAACTGGGTTGGTTTTGTCCAGAGTCTCTGTCTCGTTCTGATCCTTTCACCCATCGCTTGTTTTCAGGGAGATTCCTCGCTGCTTAAACATCCGACAACAAAACACCATTTCTCTTTTAAGGCCACAAAAAGGTCGCTGCATCAGGTCAGAGGACGCGTCGTCCACTCCATCAGTCTCTTTTTCTCACTCAGCTGGGATTCAACACAGGAAAACAAAATTCTAACCGTCTACGTTTCATCTGCATTTCCTACTTTTTACATTATAAAACAGAACGTTAGGTGAATCATTCGTTTTCTGCTAATATTGTCCTCATTTTTTTTCCTTCACTTTGATTACAATCATGTTATTTTAGCTTGAATTGTACGACAGATACAGTTTAATTGGTTCTGCTAAATAAAACGAGGGATTATGGAATAGTATTAAGTATAATGAGGCGGATCAATGTGCAGTTTTAGAGAATTTACTGATTTAATGTGTAACTTTGTGAGGGAGGTGCTGATAACCGTCTGATTCCCACTGAAACTGATGAAAACTTATAAAGGGGGACAGATTTTTGTCAGTGATGAGCTTTTGGAACAAGGTGGGAATAATTCCTTGTCACTGGAAGACAGAGTGGTAGGTGGGACACTGGTGAGACTTCATGTACTTGATGGCAAACTTGAGCTCCTTGCTCTTCTTGTCCCACTTGTGAATGGACATGAGCAGCAGCTGCTGGTCCACCTTGCGGCCCATGATGAGGAAGTTGGAGCCCAGGTTCTCCAGCTGGGAGCACGGACAGTTGGCCCCGTTCTTGATGTACAGGGTCAGTTTCTTTAGGTCTTTCTTTCTGAGCACGCCCTGCTTCAAGACCTTCTTCTTCTTTTGTGCTGCAATCAGCTTCCTGTCCCCTTTTTCCTTTTTCACCTCCTTGATTTTCATCTTCAGGACTGAAGGAGAAATAAAAGATGATAAAAACTGAGGTTAATTTATTTATTTTATGACATGTTTTCACTGAGATGCTTTTAATTTGTCACTCATTCCTTTAATCCGTATGACTTTTTAGCGATTCTGAAAACCATTTAAGCACTTGGCAAACATTCCTGTTTTGTAATAAGCTTCTTCTAGACCTTTACCATTGTGTAAAACCCAGTAATGTTATGAGGATTATCAGCTTTTTGGAAATCAAACATGGAAAAGATCCAACTGAGACTTTTGCAGAATTGTTTTATTTTTTAAATTTGTAGGTGGGATGGGGGGGTTGTTAAACTTTTTTCATTAAATTAAATATGTAAATCTAGTTTTCAGTCCATTTAACCCTCAGGCGTCACTTCCATTTATTACCCTCTTAAAGCAGCAATCCGGAGTTTTCCCCTTTCAGGAATTATGTTTGATTTTTTCAGAAATTCGTAAAAGTGATTGTCTTACCATGTAGTGTGATAGAATGTAAGCAATTCATCTTTTTTTTTTGCTAAGCCCGCCCCCTGCCCCGTAAAATCTATGCAATAGGAAACTGATCGGCGACCAGAACTAACCAATAGCGTTAGACTACCGCTTACGTGCTTCAAATTTAAGTTTTTCCAAAGGTCTCTTCCCTGGCCTCTACAGCATCATGGATAATTTATGGGACTCTAGAGCATTGACCAATAGAATTGCGTGTCCACAAGAGGGAGCTGTCCCAGTCCCCAGCATGCACTGCGGAGTGACACACTGCTGCTGTTGTGTCCTTGGACAAGACACTTAACCCGCCAGAGGGTCGGGGGGACCAATGGCGCCAGTGTTCGGCAGTCTCACTTCAGTCAGTGTGCCCTAGCTGTGGCTACAATGTAGCTCATCATCACCAGCGTGTGAATGTGTGGATGACTGACTGTGTTGTGAAGCGCCTTGGGGGGTTGTAGAACCCTAATAAGATGCTATACAAATACAGGGAATTTACCATATCAGTCTCCAAAAGCAACACTGCTCACGGCCGCCTTTGTTTACTAACTTAAGGAAAACGCCACAGACTTCACGCGTCTTTTATCCCACCCAGTTTTAGATGTTTCCCTGCTTGAACACTGCAGATCTGATTAAAACAAGTGATCAGCAGCCCCTGCATAACCTGATGAAGGCTGAGGAGACACTTCAGCAGTTAGATTAAGGTGGTAAAAAGACGAACGCACAGCGAGGAGATAAGTTTCACTTTTGGTTTCACTAACGGACACTAGGGGGTGCTGAAAGCAAGCCAAAACTGCCAAGTGTGCCTTTAAGTCAAGTTTGAAATGATCAAAATTGTGACTCAAGCTGAGACCCANCACCATATGCAGACCTGTGCTTTAGGGCCACTATCGCTTTTGTTTTATTTATTTATTTATTTTTATCTTTTTTTTCTCACAATACACTTGCATACTCCACAGTTACCTGCAGGATCCAGTTCATGCATACATTTTGATAATCTTAAATTTAGTTTGAACCTAGGACTTGGCAGTAAATTGAAAATTTATTGTTATCAAAATTTCCGACTCTAATCAATACAATTTTTCCCATGTCAATAAATTCAATATTAAAAAAATGAAAAGATGTGTGCAGGTTGGAGACGTTCATGTCCCTTTAATGAGTCACATGACAACGTGACTCAACGTGACAGCCCCATCTAGTGGACAACTTTTGTTTTTGCGCATACATGTAGTTATCATCCATTTATCGTTATCCAGGTGAAATCCTCAATATACCGTGATATTGATTTTAGGCCATATCGCACAGCCCTATTGAAACTTATTATAGGGCTGGAATATACTTGCTGTTTAGCGACAATTACGCGTGATAAAAATGGCTGCCACGTGTAGCTTGCGTTGATTTGAAGCGTCGTTTGTGCGCGTCCCCTGAAATTAATGCGACGCGCCCAAACGCTGTAATATACGAGTAACCACTAGGTGGAGTTGACAAAAGAGTGAGACACACTCATCGTGGTTACTCTGTCTCTGGTTTAGAGGTCTTTTCACACCATCTACGATACCGCTGCTGTCTTTTTTCTGCCATAATCTCAAAATTAACCAGTTACTGATTTATTTTTAAATTTATGTGTGGACTGAATGCTTTGGGTAACTCCATCATTAAGCATTTGATTGATCCTGGGCTTAGTGATGCACGATATCATTCAAGTATGTGGACATATTGGTATAGTTGTCTTTTAAATTAGTGTTTGTGTTTTTTAATATGTGTGTTTTTATGTCTTTAGTGTATTTAATGGATTTTTGAGTCTGTAAATAAAGTATTCTTCTTCTTCTTTAACTGACGCCATGTTTGTTTTGGTTGTTCCAGCCATAGATATCATATATATCACTAGATGCCTTAGCCGCGCTGTTCGTCGATTGGACGGACGTCCCTACGCGGCGGCCATCTTACCTCGGACAGCTGCCCCCTTTCGTAACATTGGTGTCAATGGTGAATGTACTATTTAAATAACTCTAACTTGCTCAATTTTCAACCGAATTTCAAACAGTTTGGTTTGTTATAAACGCCAGAGATGTGGCTGTAAAATATGACGGCTTTGGCCCGTTAATTTAAAAATGTTAAAGTATGTCCTATCAAGCCTATGTGCTATAAGGTTTGTAATAATGCAACCGGCTTGTAAATCCGTTCATTTTTAATCGAGTTAAGAGTGTTTTTGTTTAAGTTGTTCACTCACCTTCCATCTGCTACCATTGAGAACGGAACGTAAGCTGTCCGAGGTAAGATGGCCGCCGTGTAGGGACGCTGTCGACTCCCAGTTAAGGCATCTAGTGTTTATATGATATCTATGGTTCCAGCTCTCTATCCAGTATGAGTACGCTTGTTTGCCCCCTAGTGGAACACTCCAGTACTACATGCAGTGTAGTGCCGTGTAGCAGCAAGTATATGAACAAAGATGCAGCCTGCTGGTTAAACAGCAAGTGTATTCCAGCCCTTAGAGTCAGTAATCCAGTCAACATCTTTAAGAAAGTTGACAAGAACAAACACTTTTGCAGAACTAAACCCAAACTCACGTTTCCCATAACAACTCTCCCATCCTAACACGTGATAATGATGTTTTGTTGAACATCAAAATTCAAACACAGATCTGCTGAAATGATGCCTGCTTGTGTAAACGTTGCCAGCCTCTGTGCACAAATATCTCATGATTGCTACAAACAAATCCCCGTTTCAGAGGGAATCATTTTAAAAAGGAGAATGATTTCACTTTGTATCCTAGTTAAATGAAAACGACATTACGCTGCTGTAAATGTCATTCCAGCACCAGAAAACTCAACGTTCGGTGCCAAAATGTTTTGCACAGCCAACAATATCCACCATTGATGCATCAAAATGGAATTAATTCCCAGCGGCCTGCAAACAGTTCCCAGAGCCATCATTTGAACAACATCTAGAGCTTAGCTGAAAAGAATGACGTTGCCATGCCCCTTGGTATAATTTTTCTGTTCGATTATCCAGAGTCTTTTTGAAATGTCACTTTTTCCCCCCTTGCTAGTATATGGATGTGTATTCATTCTGAGAGAATGGGCGCCTATTACACGCTTTCAGAGGCTGTGACAGCAGCCCTCAGTGAGGAAGCCAAACACTTTGCAGCCCAGAGAACGTACCCAAGCAGACAGACACACACACATATACACACGAGCATGCACTCAGAGATTCAAATACGCACAAACTCACTGACACAATGCACATCGACACGATGAAAGGGCCAATTTATCAAACCACCGGCCAAGGCGGGCCCGGGGATGTTTAGTGCCAGCACTGGTCTGGAGAGAAAGTGGGCTGTGTGGGCATGCATGCATGCATGTGTGTAACTTTATGTTCTTAGTGCAGAGGTAAAGTCAGTCCTCTGATGTAACATGTTCTTTTGCCTTCAGCTAATTTTCCAATGCATCACCTGCTGATCGTGGGCTCCGAGAAAACTATTTATTGCTCCTTTGACCATCAGGTGCTCCAGTGTAATGAAAATAATTGATGTTTATGAGTTTGTTAGAGACAAAGAGCTAAACAGAGGGAGGTAGTGATGATACAGGGTATNTTTCTGACACTGATGTGTGCAGTTAACTAGATAAAAATGTGATTAATGTTATGATTAATTATGGAGGACGAGCTTTCATCTCGACTGCAGCTCAGAGTGTGAGAACGGCTTTTGTGATGGGAGGGGTTATCCGTGAAGGGTCATGCTCAGTGTACTGAGACCAGTTTTGGGTGTGGTTAATCCTAATGGATTACCAAACTTAGTGTCTGTTTGTGGTTTTTTTTTTACTTTGGTGCCAAGACTCCCATGACAGGAGAAAATGGAAAGTATAAAATTAGCTGGAGAGAATTATAATGTGTCAAAAGGCTTTATGAGCAGAAAAAAATGGAATGATTTTATTCTGGCTTCATCACAGCGTTGAGCCAATAAATGAGCCAACGGGTTACATCATCAATTCATGAGATTTAAAAAGGCAAAGAGGGGGCGTGCTAATTAAATATGTGCTGATGTCTTCAAATACTGCCTTTCAGTGTTTCATTAGCAGATATAATAAAATTCAAAACCTTAGTTAATTTTTTTTCTATCACCATCTCACAAAACAGTTTCAAACATCCAAATCAGGCTTTTAAAGACCAAGTTCACTCGTTTTTTCAACACATCTGCAGTGGTCTCTAGTATAAGTGAATGCTTTGTGAGTCGATCTTTGTGGGGAAAAAAGCTCTGGCGCTCCTGTTTCAGGAGCTACAAATGAGTCAGAGCAGAGGAGAGCGTCAGACATTATTTGGAAACAATTTCCCTGATATTCGGACATCTTGCCTCTGATTGGCTGACAGCAATGCAACTCTACCACTGACTCCATTTGCTCTGCAACGTTGATGTTTTATCTCCACAAATAACACACGCCTGAAGGAGCTCTGCTGTGTGGCGGAGCTGCTAATGCTAACGGTTAGCTTCTACTAGCCAAGATGCGCTCTGCTCTCTCCTGGATGCTAAATTAACATCAGCCTTCCCCCGTCAGGAGGCCAGATGGGGGAGTCCATGATGAATGTGACATTATGACGTGCTAAAGTTACAGGCTTTTCTAATCCGAGCGTTTCCCCATCTATTATCAATCGGTGGCTAAAGCAGGAAATTTTCACAATTAGCTTGCATGTTAAACTCAGAGTGACTGATCAAATAGTAAAAAACTGTTTCTCAGTGAACTTAGCCATTAGAGAGGATTTATCATGACATTTTTCTCAAGTTATAATAGTTCTATGGTTGATACAAAACACGTTTGTGAAATTCTTTGCATGAAATTACTTTTGTGACATCACAAACGGGGACTTTTTGAAACGGCTTGTTTTAAGCCTGATTTGTACGTCTCCGTTAGCGCAAATGCGGGGTCGCGCACACACATTGACGGAGACATTTTGTCTTCAAACTTCTTTTGCAAAGCAATTCCTCACCGAGACAACAGAGGGCGTAGCGCTTTTCTGGGGGTACCCTGCCACCATTGCAGTCACGTATATTTACTTTGTGTTTATGTTTTTCAGAGACTTTTTAACATTTCCCTCATTTCTCCACCTCTTCTTGCAGTCGCCACTTCTAAACCAACGTTACCTGCATTTTCCTTCCACAAATAAATAGTTTGCTGAGTATCTTCCTCAGTCATGGGTGTATAAATGTGTTTCTAGAGACAGTAGAGACTCACATGGCAGCACAAAAAGATGCAAAAGGTGAGTTTTGCATAATATATCCCCTTTAATAAATCCTGCTCACTTATTTAGGCTTTGCTCTTTAATATTTCATGAACTTTCTTGTTGAAGTTCTGCAGCAAGATCTCACAGCGCCGGAGGACGTCAGCCTCACATCACATGATACATTTATTGAAAGTCATTTTTGGAGTGAAATGACACATTTGATGGCTCCAGACTGGGTAAAAGCAGAAATCAAGACAGGCTTTCATTTCTCAAAATGTGAAAGTCTGCTGCTGCTACTCACCAAAGTCACTGGCGCAGTAATGCTCCATTATGTTGTCTGCTTTCATCTCGTTGTCGCACGGGGGACAAGCCTTCGACACTGACGGGACAAAGAAAACAAGTTTTACTTAATTTCATTCAAACAGCCGATTCAAGTAATTATTGGTCAAATCTATTCAGCAGCACCAAAGCTGTTGGGATGAAACTGATAAACCTTTAGCCCCCACCAGCCCATCTTGTCAGAAAT
>SSNS01000112.1:149487-206690 GCA_006937985.1 Aphyosemion australe
GTCCTGCAGCCGGAGCGCCACAGAGACATTTATGGGAAGAACGTTTCTTCTAAAGTATGCTCGGGTCACCGTCCGATGCCTCATTTGGGCCCTTTAAGTTACGAGCAGGAACGCTTATGGCATAAAATGGTTTCTGCGCAGGAGATGAAATACAGTGTGTGATTTACATCACAGGGCCTCACATCTGTTTAAATGTGGCATGCAGACAGACAGAAGAGAGATTAAACATGGCCCAGAGGCAGCTCCCCGGGGACCCTTAAAGAAAGCACACTCCTTGCATCTGCAGGGATCCTCTACAGAAAAGAGAGCGCATTCTCAAAAGGCCTCGGCACTCTTCCGTGCACAGAGCATTGGATCACATTTTCCTTTTCATATAGCAGCCAGGGCCACATGAGTAGGGTCCATTGTGCTGCTGGATGCCTGTCAGTGTTGCCTGTCTCCTTTAACATGGTTGTAACTTAAACTAGCCACATCAAAGAGAGAACGGCACGGAGAGGCAATATCTTACATTACATGACTTTTACTGGTGTATTCAGCTGGAATGCTAACAAACATGTAACAAGAGTTTATGCAGGAATACTTTATCTTAGGCCTTGTCCACACGTAGCCGGGTTTTTTTTAAAAACGAACATCCGCCCTCCCAAAAACTAGAAAAAACTCCATCCACACGTAACCGCACAAGTGCATTGGTAAGCACTAGGGGTGTGCAAAGCAACCGGTATTTGTATTTGTTGAGGGGGGAAAATTATTTGTATTCGTGCAAAACTGTTTTCTGTCCGTAAGAGCCGGGGGGGGGGGGCTGCTCGGTCATCTGCTGCGGTCTCATGAGAAAACGCAGCTTTTTGATATAAAGTTGCTCTTTTTCCAGAATACAAATTTTTTAAAGTATTTGTTCGTAATTAGTATTCATAAAAAACGCGTTATTTGTGTCTTTTTTCAAATACCGTATTCGGATTTGGCTCCACCCCCATTATGCACATTCATAGGCATGCCAGACCTGTAGGTGGCAGTAGTTCCCCCGAATCCTATCCATTTTGTCTTCATGCTCAACATCAACAAAACATGGCGCCTAGCTCGCTTGTGTGGACCGATGAGCTAGAATTGCTCTTAAATGGAAATTGGAGTATAAAGTCAACAAGCGTCAAAAAGCGCTAGGACGATTGATAACGCGAGCACAGCTCTGAGGGCATCCATGTTGTAGCGTGAACACAGGTCGCACATGGCCGTCAGTGTTTTTGTCGCAGACGGTGATGTCGTGAAACCTAAAACTCCGGTTATTTCTGTCCACACGGAAACGCTGAAAACAAAGAAAACGCAAATCTTCACGAGTTTTTAAAAAGATTCGTTTTCGTTGCCTAAATCTGCGTTTTCCTGTGGATGACAGGCCGAATCGTAGAAAAATATCTTTGTTTTGGGAGATACCGGCTACGCGTGGAGAGGACCTTACTGGTTTACAGATGCAGAAAGTAGCTAGAAGGAGCCTCGTCTGCCTGATGGAGCGGGCTTTTTCTGCTTCTTTTGTCTGATATAACATACAGACTTGTGTTAATCACCCCCTACGGGCTCCTGACACACGCTCAAACATAAACGCCATCGCATGAAAACGTCCCAACAAATCCTGGGCTCAGGTGGTCTTGGAGTTCCTCTAAAGTTTTTTTTTTTGCAGTTTCACAAGAATGGGAAGTGAATCTAACTCCATCCTGTTAGTTTCCACAGGAACCCTCGAGATGTTCTCTATCGTGTAATTGCAGAATAGCTCAGATAGCAATTGGGCCTCCTGGATGGAGAGAGTAGCAAGTAGGGCTGAGATTGACCCGGCTCCTCGAGATTTTGGTGGATTACCTCAAGATTCATTTTTATTATCCTCCCATGTCCCCCAATGACACGGACGGTTCCCAGAAAGCTCACAGCTACGAGTTCTTAGCTGAAATTCCTTTTTTATTATCGCAGGCGTTCTTTGTGTGTGTGTGTGTGTGTGTGTGTGTGTGTGTGTGTGTTAGAGCAAAAAAATTGTCCTCAGGATGGCCTCATCGGCACATCTGAGACTCCAGTTTTTAACAAAACGTCAATGACTTTGCCTTCAGGCTGGAAGTGATACGGGGTTCACTATCAGTTTCAAACACACACACACACACACACACACACGTGCAAAAAACACAATTTATTAAATATAAACCAAGTTTTTTTTACTACTTTAATACTTGAAAATAAAAATCAGAATTCCTTGGAAACTTTAAAAATAAATTCCTATCCATCCTGACTGATTTTCCACCACTTAATCTCCCGACCTCTGACGAGGATTTGATTGGACGGGATAAACAAATGGCTGCCGGTTTTAGGAGATGGCTTACGAGGCTCAAGCTGCCGTCTTCTTGGAGAACAAGTAGAAGATTGAATGATGACTGTGCCGAGCCAAACTGTCACATAGTTGATATCAGTCCTACAAAAACAGAGCGTCCAGTTTTCTCTCATGGAAAAACAACGTTAGACGCGCATTAATTCATCTGAGGATCCTCCAACAATATTATCAGACTTTAAAGAACTAAAAGTTGGCAATTAAAGGACGTGAAATGATAAACTATTGCAGACAAGCGGAGGAGGGCTGTGGGGAATAAAAAACTCCAGAAGACTTTTTTCTCTCGTCTCTCTCACTGCTTCCCTCCTCTTTCACCCCACTCGTCTCTCACAGGAACAATCGTACTTTAGCCATCACCATTCTCTGCCCACTTCTCTTGTTCCGTCATGTCGGCTAATTATCGGAGCTCGGTAATTGGCCGTCTAGTTAATTGGCCCCAACCGTCTGCCAGACCCAACAAAAGCTGAGCGGAGCGGGACACAGCGGGGACTGTCCTCTAAAGACTCTCATCGATTCTCTTTCAGCTCACGCTGCTTTTGTGAAGAGGCTGATTAGGTGGTTTTAGCGTGCGCACACACACACACACACACACACACACACACACGCACGCACGCACACACGCACGCACACACACACACACACGCACGCACACACACACACACACACACACACACACACACACACACACACACACACACACACACACACACACACACCTTCAAAACTCAAGATTTTACATTTTAACTTGCAGTTTGGAAGCTGCTCGTCGTGACGTTGAACATTTCCATTCATTCGCTCATTTGACTGACTGATTAGGCGTAGATGGACGTCTGCTGATAAAGACGAGCGTGTCATCGCCGTGCATTCATCTCGACACAGTAACCCCTGGAGTCTCAGCGTCTCCCGTTTCCATCTCTCCCCAAGGCATCCCAAACTGTCCATTACTCAGGAACTTTCCCTTCCAGCCTCTTCTCCCTCTCCCCGAGCTCACACGAGCAGCCTGAGAGTCTCTCGCTGAAACTTTCAGAGTGCAAAGTGTGAGACACGTTTTTTTCATTAGTTCGACTCATGCAGGGTCTCAGTCTGAGGGCTCGGTACTGCGGTGGATGAGATGTGTCACATTCCTGAAGGTTCGGTGAGGAAATGAACCACGATTTCAGATGTTTTTTTGTGGGTTTGTGTGTCATGATAGAACTGTGACTGATTCGTCATGTTTATTTGCAGCGAACAATAAAAGTTTTCTTCAGCTTAAGTTGAAAATGTGACAATCATTTCAAAATTTAGCTCCCTATCTAGTGTGTGCGTGCACATTGGTGTCCTACCTGGCGGCTGGGTTACGTGGTTCGCAGCGAACTGCATGGGGATGCAGAGGTCGTTATCGATGGGGAACTTGTCACAGTTCAGCATCTCAGGCCAGGGGAAGCCGTAGGTTTCCATCACCGGAGCACAGCTGTCCCTGACGGCCTCGCACAACGAGCGGCACGGGTAGATGGGCCTGTCCAGACATACAGGTGCAAAGAGTGAGCACAGGAAGACCTGCGTGTCAGCGTGGCACCTTTTGGCCAGAAGGGGCACCCAGCTGCCCGCCTGCTGCTTGACCTCTGGCATGGTCTCGTGGTCCAGGAGGTTGGGCAGCCTCATCTTCTTGTAGCCCACATTGTGACACAGACGCAGGTCAGCTGGTATGTCCACACACTGGGGTTGCTTTGTGTAGAAGCGGCCATTGTGGAAGTTGTCTGCCTGCCAGCTGTAGTAGTCATACTCGTCCGCATCCACGATGGTGAAGAGGAGGAGGGAGAAGAGCAACAGGCCCAGTGCCAAGCTGAAGAAACCCTGGGTCAAAGCCAGCTGGGAGCTCTTTTGTCCGGGTGCCATGCCTTTCTGGGTTTACACCAACAAATCAAGAAGTATCCAGAATTCCCCCAAAGTAACCCAGAGAAGATGTGAAGAAGTGGGGCAGGGGCGCACGCCGTAATCCCTTTCTGCTCTCTCCTGAGGATAGTCACGGCAAAATCAAAACAAAACAGTTTAATTCCCTTCTTCCCTGGAGAGCCAGCCCTCTAAGCCTTCCTGAAACACCTCTCTGTGTCTGTCTGCTCCTCAGGTAGTGAAACGAGGACACAGCAGATGAGCAAACAGGACCTCTTTTTTTCCACAGCTTCTCCCTCTCCTGACTTCACCCTCTCTTCATGCTGTCTCCACTTCACCCTTTCTCTCTATCACTCTGGAGCTGTAAAGAGGAGTACCTAGACTTTAAGAGCCAGTGGTAGCTGCTTTCCTCAGCTGCCTGCCCCCCCTTCCCTAAAAAGCTCCTAGACCATTCATCTTCCTACTGGCCTCCCCTGGACTCACTCACAACAGCCTGGACCAATCACAACCACAGAGGGAGGCTGCCACGGGCCTGCAGGACACTCCCTCTGATCCTTATTCCAATCAAAACCTCTTGGTAACACTTTACAATAAGAGTCCCTTTATTAATGTTACTTAGTGCATTATTAAGCATTAATAAACAAAGGATCCCTTTATTAACGTTACTGATATTATTAACTATTAAGTGTCCTTAAGGTTAGAACAAAGGGCCAGGGGGGTCTGCTTAGTAATGCATTACTTAATATTGACATTAGTTGTTAACAGTTTATTAATGCTTTATTAATGCTTAATAATGCACTAAGTAACATTAATAAAGGGAGGCTGTTACTGATCGCTTCTTAAAACAAGTTAAGAGAATAATTCTACAAAAAGGTTCTGCAGAAATCGTTTTTTTTTTGTCTATTCAGAGAAATGCAAAGTATTTTTTTCAAACAAACTTCCCTTTACCTCCCCGTGAATGTAACAAAGACGTTTGGATCTGCTCTCTTCATTTACTCAATAAAGGCTGGCAGCAAGCTTCTGCTGGCACAGAAACTCGCTCTTTTACAAGCACAACTGGACGTAAAGAGAGAAAAAAATCAGGATGGATGAGTGAGGTGGGAGGGAGTCGGTTACAGAGGGCTGGTTGTGCAGCTACAGGTGGTTTTGGAGCCACTTTGGGAGATTTCCTAACTTGTTTGTTGGCTGTGAGTGGGATGCAGGCTGACCTGTCGCCTCAAACCTTCAATTTTTGAAGCAGATTTACTAATTGGCCTTTTAGCTCATTGTTGTGCTGTTTTAATCTACTTTATATAGGGCTGTTTTATGTGTTTCCTTGTCTTTATTCTGTTTTATATTTGTTTTAGGCGGTATGATTGTTGATTTTTGTTGTTTTTAGTAGTTTAGCTCACTGTTGTGCTGCTTTTACCCATGTTTAAGGCTGTAAAACTGAACGCTACCGCAGATCTTTCATCCCCTCTGCAGTAAGAGTGTATAACTCCTCAGTTTAAGCTGTACTGTTATTATCCTGGTACACAATAACACCAATGCAATATTCAGGATGTGTTCTATACTTGTGCAATACCAGATTCACATTGTTTGTCTGTGTCTCTTACAGTATGCTGCATAGTGTTGGTACCAAGTTTGTTTCCTGTTATCTATTTTAAATAGTACAAATGCTGCCATACATGCATATTGTAGCATAAATAAATGTAAATAGACGTCGGATTGGATATAGCTCTAAAAGGTTGTAACACTTTCAACCAGATGTGAGATCCGTGGCTCAGGATGCTCTTGAATCTTGCATTAAATCTGCTTCATGCATTAATGCTTTTCCTCGTGTGAAGGGACGGCTCGCGCAGCCTCCTGCAAGCATTCCTAAAGTGGATGTTTGTTGTTGCAAGCTGACATTTTCCCATAATATAACCATTAAGCCTTCAGGACGGCTCGCCTTACAGCTGGAAACAGCTGACATGAAGCAACCAGTCACGTGGTTTTGGATTATTATCGTTATCTGTAAGTGGCAGTAAAAACAAAGAGATTCATGAAAAAATGGAGGTCTGAATGTTGTACATGTGTTAGATCAGAATCAGGGCTTGTATTCTTTCTTTTCCGGTTTGGAAGATAAAATTCCAGAATAGTCAAAGAATCTATGAAGTCTAACTCAATAAGAGGAAACGTCTCAGATAAAAACCTGAGGAGAGCCGATCACATCGATAGAAATCCAAGAGAAGACGTGTGGAAACTTGACCAAGAGGCTGGAGATCGTGTATAGGATCAGTGAAACCGTCTGATCAGTCTTTAAAAGTTGATTTATTGCTGTTTCGTGCTGCAGATTGAGTTCTCTGGGAACCAAAAAGCCGCCAGCAGAGTTTAAACAATCATCCTCGGAGCACATTTCAGAATCCGTGATGGAGAAAGAGGAGACGGCGCTCTCCTCGAGTCACCCCAAGAAACGCTGACATCACTGTTTTGATTTTGATAAGTTGGACAGAAAATCTTATTGACCGTTTCTTCGGCCAACGTCGCCCCCCCCCCCCCATCGCTCCAGCCCTGCTCTCATTCTCCAGAGTTGAGTTACTTATGGTTATAAATTGCTCCTCTAACCTTTGCTCTACAGCTAATCAATAGCACTCACAGCTAATAATCTGTGGACCTTACTCCTTCTTGAAGGGAGCTTTATCTGTGCACACATCCCTATCTTGAAGTATCTCGCAGACACGTTAGTGCAGCGCTGACCTATTTTAGGACTGCCAGCGTTTCCTCTCGATACAAGCACAGTGTCCTGCCTTCAAGTCAGCAACAAAAGTGTCTTTCATGGTAATCAATCAACAATGGTTGTCTCCTCTTGTTCTCCTTCCCCATTACTGGCCCCTTTGGCCACCGGCCAATCAATTCCTCTCCTAAGTTTCCAGCCATCTGATTGGACGGGGGTTATAAGATTAGGTCCAGCTCGTATTGTTGTGCCTAAAGGTTTAGCATGGTTTGAAAAGAATGTCTCAGCAATTGTGTGAGCGAGTGTGGGTGCGTTTGGAGATAGTGGTTCAGTGTGTCAGGGCGATTGTAAAGGCTGGAGGGTGGGTGAGGTGGCCAGCCGCCCAGATATGCCCTCCAAGGAGAGCGTGATTTCAAAAACCACACATGGAGAAGGAGGGGATGATCTGGACGACAAGACACACCAGCGTGTCTTTCTAAATAAAAAAAAAGATTTAAACATGTCCAAGAACGTCTCGTGTCAATGAAAGGTCACTAAAATAGTTTTAGATCCAAAGAGTCATGACCGATTCGAAGAGGTAGAGGGTTTTATCCCTGCAGTTTCAAGTTTTTTGCAAAGCCCAGATCCTCTTACCACACGCACGCACTTGCAAAGCAACAACAGGGATTAGATTGCCGAACTGTCAAAACATGTGTGAAACACACAGTGTGGAGTCTTCCACAAATAGTTTCCCTTCCTTTTTTAGATCCATCTCTCTGCGTCTGACTCAAACATGAACGTCACACACCGGGGCCGTTAATGCAAACTGTGGTTTGAACTTCTAGTTAAAAGAAAACATTTCTTTCATAAATCGTTTGACAGAAAACAAATTTAGATGTCTTGACATACTTGAGCACTTATTTATGAAGCTAATGCGTAATTTAACAACCAAGAGAACCGAGCACATCACTCCTGTTCTTAAATCTCTACACTGGTTACCAGTAAACTACAGAATCCATTTCAAAGTGCTTCTACTAGTTTATAAATCACTTAATGCATGGGGCCAAAATACATGTCAGCTCTCCTTACAGTATCTACACTTAGCAGAGCTCTGAGTGTTTAGGAAGCAGTCAGCTGGTAGAACCCCGGGTCAGAACCAAACAGGGTGAAGCTGCTTTTAGCTACTATGCTGCACACAGGTGGAATCAGCTTCCTCATGACCTCAAACGTGCCCCAACTCTAGAAACTTTTAAATCAAAATAGAAAACTTTCATGTATTCATCAGCCTATGAATGATTGATTCTTATGCTGCACCTTCTGAGAAGGTCCGATATCCCAGTGAGGTTTGGAGTAGAGCTGTTGCTCCTCCAGCAGCAGCTCTCTTGCATGTAAGAGGTGGTTTTATGCTAATTTCCCCATTTGTGACATCACAAATGGGAACTTTTTGAATCGACTTGTTTTAGGCACATTATTCCTTAAAGCAAACAATGGCAGAAAATGAATGATTTTTTTCCACGTTTGTGTTTTTGCAGCTAACATTATTTCAAGTATCTATTTTTTTTACCTCAGTCATTCTATATTTCCACACTTCTACTTTCATGTATATTTGATCACTTTTTCTGTAGAAAGATCATTATTCACATTATCAACCATGTCACTCAGTCTACAGAATACAATAGTTTCATATCCAGAAGGATAGATTAAAAATACATCAGCAGGCAGCTCTAAACCTCCATTGATGTCACATTCACTCACGTCTGGCAGCTTGTGTCACCTGGAAATATCAGGCTTATGTAGAATGACTGATTTCTGCCTCATGTCAGCCTGTTTGCTCAGCCTCTGGTCCAGGAATGACCTGGATGGAGAGGGAGCTGTTGCACATAGCTGCTGAAATGTGATGAAAAATGCTGGAAGGATATTAGCACCACTCTGTAACATAGTGCTAAACCTGTAGGTGTCAGTCACTCTGCACAGTGATGGAAAGACACGCTGTGTTCGACCTCTCGTGCAAAGACTCGCTGCCGGGTTTTCGTGCATTTTATCCTTTAACCCTGAAGGTCAGGAGGAATGTTCAATCACACAATCTAACAGATAATCAGAGTTTCTCCTCCCTTTGCTCTCCCCACACACTCAGGCAGACTCACACCTCGTTTAACTGTCAACTTAAACCCTGAAGAGCTTCGGTTTCCCCGTGTCGAGCTCTTTGGGAAGGAGCTTTGACCCGCTCACCGTCATGGAATCCAATGTAAAGAGACAGAAGAAAAGGGTTGTCCAAACTGGAGCTGAGGGGTTCAGCTTCCAGTAAAACGCCTCTGAGTGACAGGAAATGTCCTCTAAATGTCCAGACACAGGCTGGGAATGTAGCCGAGACAGAGATGATGGCTGTTGTCAGCATTTTGGATAAAACTTGCTACCGATGTGCTAAAATTCACACAGCTGGAACATGTGTAAAAGTGTGAGGGCGCTTGCCTATCATTGCATTCCACATAGTTCCTATAGCATCTTGATTTTATTCATTCAGTTGTGCAGTCGTCAAAACCTCCTTTTAGACGTTCCACGAGCACAATTTATTTTTATTTTATTCTCTTAGATTTTTTCTTTTGACAGATTTATATTATATACATTATTTAAATATTATCATATTAAATACATTTGCAGTGGTCTCTAGTAGGAATTAATGCATTATAAGTAAGATTAAAGGTCAGATGCGCCTGTTTGAGGATGGAGAAGTCAGCTGGAGGAGAAATTTGCTTCAGACAACAGGATTTAGAGTCTTATTTCCTGATATTTGAACATCTCGTCTCTGATTGGCTAACAGCAACACGACTCTACCACTGACTGTTTACTCTGCAACGTTGATGTTTTATCTCCACAAATAACACACGCCTGGAGGAGTTCTGCTGTGTGGTGGAGTTGCTAATGCTAACGGTTAGCTCCTACTAGCTAAGATGTTCTCTGCTGTTTCCTGGACGCTAAACCAACAACAGCCTTCCCTGTCGCGAGCTAAGATAGGTGTGATATAGAGCTGTCAGGCTTTTCTGATCTGAGTGTTTTTCTGTCTATTTTCAATCAGCAAATGCAGATGATGGGGTAGAAGAATATTTTCACATTTAAAGCCACATTCCGCAATTTTTACACCTCAAAATATTGTTTTTTGTAAAGTTTTGGCGGCATACTATCATCTATTATGTTCATTTTCGGAGCTGTGATGGTGTTAGCGGGTCCCACGTCTGTTTACCGCACTAGGTCCCACGTCTGTTTACCGCACTATACAGTTTGATTTTACGACAGTGACGTTACGAAGCAAGCCTCTAGAGGGCGACAGAGAGCATATATCTGCAAAGTTCAGGAATGTTGCTTTAACATGCATGTCAAACTCAGTGATTGATCATTTTCAAAAATACTAAGTAAAAATGGTTTCTTAGTGAACCTGCTCTTTAGAAATTAAAAAAATTATAAAAAAGAAAATGGAGCCCCGTCCCAATTTTTGGTTTGTACATTCTTAGGGGAAGAGATGAGATCTGTTCAACACAGAGTTTTGTAGGTTTTGAAGATTAAACAGAAGTTTTGTCGTCTTCGGGGGAAAGTTAGCGTTCTAAATTCCTTAAATATTCTCTTTCTTTTCAAAGATGCTGAATCTTAGCTGAGCAGCTCTGTCTGTGACCCTTTTCTGTTTTAACCAACATGCTCTCTCCATATTTTACTGTTTGTAATGTGAGCCCAGGAGAGAAGAGCATGTTTAGTCAGCGCCTGTAAGATTTAATGTGATTTATGAGCCGTAGACTTCATTATCAGACACTTTCCTGTCACCTGATCTGTTTGCTGGTGTGTGTGTGTGTTCCATTTGCTTGTTTTTCTCCATGCAGACCCCAAGAATGTGAGCAAGAACAGTCAGAACCCATTTTTCTCTTCCCTTTATCTCTCCATCTTTTTGCTTTAGTGTGTCTGTTTGCCTGTACAAGTTCTGCGTTCATCTCCGTCCTGCTGGGGTCAACAGTTACAGGAAAGCCTTTTCTCATATCTCAGTGAAAGATTGACTGATAACATGTTTGATTGATGACAGTAAAGTTCTGGGCATTTGTGTCTTGCCAAACTTCGGAAACGCCCTTTTTGAGTTTTTCAAATGCATCCAAAATGAGATTTATTTTATTTTTTCCACTCAGCAGGAAAGCCTAGGATGATCCTGTTCTGAAACTAGCTGGAATGATTGATTTAAATCCACAGCAGAGCTGCTTTTTGATGTTTTTCACGTGATTCAAACACTTTGGCTCTAACAAGACATCAGAGTTGTTTTTACTGCACTTATTGTCACAGATGTCTGAGATAAATGTCATCTTGGGAATTTTCTGTTACGTTGCACAGGCCTATGACATCGCTCAGCCACATGTTTTTACTTTTCACTGTTTTGTGAACGCGTTATAGAAATTCGAAGTACTCTGTTGATCAGCTCTCTCGTCACACGTTTATCAGCCTAAACATTACAGAGAATATGGACTCTATTGGTGCCAAGTCAGTAAATAAATCAGGATGCTTAAGTTTAGTGATTTTATCAAGACTGTGACAGATCTCAAGGTTTCTCCAGTAAATTAGATTAAATTAAGTAAATATGGAGAAGAAAAATTAATATTTTGCTGTCCTCAGCACTTTGAGCTGATGAATGAAACGTATCCATGAAATATTCTTCTCACTGTAAATCTGATGTCAATTGTCAAAAACACCATCGTTGAGTCAGAGGATCTGATTTTAATGCTTTGCAAACACGGAACAAAAATTACTTTATATAAACAACAAATTAGCAGAGAATCAATTTGAGTTTTAATATGCTTGCACTATTTGAGGTCAGGATGCATCAAATAAAACAAACTCCTGGTGCTAGATCACCTTATTTTAATAGTTTTTTTAACTGTCAAACATGTAATATGTTCATATTTACCTAAATTTCTGTTTCATATTGAAAAAATGTTTTATTGCTTTCAGATTAATTAAGCTTAACTCGGCTAAATCCTAATCATTTTTAGATCAAATATGTCTAACATGTATTAAAATATAGTATATTATTATACATTATTATATAATATATTATATATAAAGTATATTATTACTTCCTATATTTGTTTATCTCTTATTTTTTTATCTTTCTTTTTGCACCAAGTACCGCAGCAATTTCCTAATGTTGTGATTTCTCGCACATATGCCAATAAAACCCTTCTGATTCTGATTCTTAAACAATTTCCTAAGTCATTTAGAGGTCCTTCACTCCTATTTTTAATACATTTGCAATAGTCTCTAGTTGGAACGAGTGCCTTTAAAGTCGTACTATGGGGAAAAAAGCTTCAGTGCGCCTGTTTCAGCATGGAGAAATCCATCAGAGGAGAAAGTAGATGCAGACGACAACATCTGGAGATTTATTTCCTGATATTCCAACATCTCGCCTCTGATTGGCTAACAGCAATGTGACTCTACCACTGACTCTGTTTGCTCTGCAACGCTGATGTTTTATCTCCACAAATAACACAAGCCTGGAGTTTTGCCACAGGGTGGAGTTGCTAATGCTAACGGTTAGCTTCTACTAGCCGAGACGTTCTCTGCTGTTTCCTGGACGCTAAACCAACAACAGCCTTCCCCGTCGTGAGTCAAGATGGGTGAGTCCATGAATGTTAAGTGTCAGTGTGACGTAGATCTGTCAGGATTTTCAAATCCGAGCGTTTTACCATCTATTTTCTATCAGAAGCTAATCAAGGAAATAGGTGTAAGAGTGACTGATTATAATCAGAAATAATCAGTAAAAAATTGTTTCTCAGTGAAGAACCTCTTTAAAACATAAATGTCAAAGAAGTGATGTGTTATTGACAAGATCAGCCATTTTTTTCTTTGACCCAACTGAAATCCAACCTGTTATGACGGAAACATCGTGCCAAGGGCAGTCTAGACGCACATTCATCCATTACTAATGTTCTTCCATAGAAACAGGCTCTTATTTAAACTGGTTTTGGGTAAAAAACAAAATGAAAACGGTTTGTATTCAGGAGACGAATGACTGCAAGGGAACGGTGTATAGCTAAAAGAATGTGACATATAGCAAAAGAACACGTGTCCTGAACAAAACTTGCGCAGATGAATGAAGGAAAGAACAGACCAGTTAATTGTCCAGTACAATGGTGCTTTTCACTGATCCAGTGGGCAGACATGCTGCTGAACTGTGTTAATGGAAGAACAGCAGTTTCAAATTGGCAAGAGCTGCAGCCGCTGTTCCAAACCACTTCATCTGTCCTCCTTCAGCCTGCTTTATGCACCCATGCTAGTTTTGGACAACACAAAGTTTGGAGCAAGAAAAGCATAATTTTCTTCTTCTCGCCTACTTATTCAATGCATTTTCTGTCTCTTGTGCACATTACCCCACGTCTACCAATTTGCACAGATGAAATATGTCAAGGGCAGACCACCTGGCAGTTTTCATGCCTGGTCAGAGGAAAACCATCCTGCCTTCATCAATGAGGCGCAGTGTGCAGAGCCGCTCTGTCCCACTCACATATCACTGCCATTAGACAGGCATGTGGTGGGCAGGTTCCAGGGCAGTGCCTGCTGCTCCTCTCACTGAAATCCCATTCAGGGTAACCCGCGGCAATCCAACCAATTCTGCAGGTGCAAATATCTGAAGCATTAAAGCAGAAATTCAGTTTTCCCCTTTTGAGTTTTATGCAGGCTTTTCTTTTTTAAGTGTGGAACACTGAAAACCATTTTTTAATTATTATTTCTGATTATAATCGGTCACTCTGAGTTTAACATGCAGGCTGAACATGAAAATAGCTTTCCACACCTGTCTCCTGCATTAGCTTCTTATAGAAAACAGACGGCGAAACGCTAGGATTTGAAAAGCCTGACAGATCTACGTCACACTGTCACCTAACATTCATGGACTCACCCATCTTGGCTCACAACGGGGAAGGCTGTTGTTGGGTTAGCGTCCAGGAAACAGCAGAGAACGTCTCGGCTAGTAGAAGCTAACTGTTAGCATTAGCAACTCCACCACACAGCAGAACTCCTCCAGACTTGTGTAATTTGAGGAGATAAAACATCAACGTTGCAGAGCAAACAGAATCAGTGGTAGAGTCATGTTGCTGTTAGCCAATCAGAGGAGAGATGTCCACATATCAGGAAATAAGATTTTTCACATATATTCACATATAGGCCTGTAGGATGGCTTGCCAGGCTATCCATCCAGATGATCCCTCTGCAAACTCATCAGTCTGGTTCTGACGTCTTAGCGCTGTTGGCAATGAAGTAATTTTCATTTTAAAAGCGCCTGTGGCTGTTAGACTTTATAATTTAGAATAAAGATAAGTAGTAAGTTCACCTAAAAAGCTAACTGATTAATTAAAATATGTCTAAAATGCCACATATGCACATTTGTACTTTTGGAATGCAAAGTATTTCAAGACTGTCCACATCATTACAGGTATTTGAAAAACAAACAACTTCTGCGTGTGCTGCACTTATTTACATGCAATCTGCATTTTAGGGTAAAAGTAAAAATGTGATGAAGTTTCTGCTTTTCCACAATGATCATGAAGAAAGACGTGTTCTGACTTTGCACGGAAACAACAAAACTAAACTTTTCTCAGGATCATAAAAAAGTGACCAAATGAACTTAAGAAATGCATAGAAGTGGTCAAGATAAACCAGAACAGCCACTGGACTGGATTCCAGTCAAACACTTTGGATTCAGAGGATGAAGCAACACCACCCCTCCGTCAGAAAGCAGCAGCAGGACATCGTTTTAGAAATAATTGCAACATAGTGAGCCGAACTGAGTCAGTGATCAAAAAATAAATGTGGTGTAGCAAAAAATATTGAATTAGTTCCATTAATATATCATACGACTCGGTGTCCAGTGACTCAGAATGCCCTCTGCCATGCTTTAAGTGAAGGCACATTCATTTAGAAGCACATTAACATTTTCCATCCTCTCACTGGTTTAGTCTAAATAACGTGTGACCTGAATAAGTAATAGAAAAAGCATCTAAAATGATTCTATTTAGTGGAGGTAAGTGGATATTTGCATGTCCTCGTCTTGTGTTGGGCTGATTCACTTGTATTACCATATTGTGTTTTGTTCTACTCTTGCATCTAACATGAGTCACTGAAACAGATCTGTAGAATTTTTGGATGCAGAAAAGGCTCCAAAATCCCTGAGCAGACAAAACTGTCTGAGTAAAGTGATCAAAGAGCTTCTTTTGCTTTGTTTTGAATACTTGATGCAGTTTAATAATGCAGACACAGAACAGATTGAGTTTCATCCACTACAAGTCTAAACTATATTTTGATGACAGGACGATTGTGAGACACCAGGATGTCCATCGATCCTCCTACTTATGTCTATTTAGCTTACTTTTCAGTGTTTTACCTATTTACATTCTTCTCTTTTGGCAGCAGATGAACAAAAGTCCATCACTCATCCTTGTTTTTAACCCAGTGGTGCCCCCAAGGCATGGCCAGGAGGGGCCAAGGCCCCCCTGAAAAAATGTTCACCATTTTAAAAAATAAGTATAAACTAGGGATGTCTGATATTATCCATCTACTCTTAATATCAGGATGTGAATGTGCGCGTGTTGTGATGTGTTGTGAAGCGCCTTGGGGGGTTCTAGGACTCTGGAAGGCGCTACATCAAATACAGACCATTTAATATCGGACAATATTGGAGTTAAAACGACCCAACTTTTACATACCATACACATATTATACATCAAATTCTTTAGCGCAGGGGTCCTCCACTAAATTTGTTCAAGAGCCGGAGTTTTTTCCAGCAGACACCGTGAGGGCCAGATGATCTTCTAAAATAAAGTTCAAGTATTATTGTATCTTAATTTATTAATATTTAACCCTTTAACTTTCTCACCAGGAAAAAAGCAATGAAAAAAATTCCACTTTTGCATTTCTTTTATTTGGGGCAATAAAAACTTCAGTTGAATGCAAATTAATAATATAATTGTAATAATATTAAAGGTAATAATAATGCAATGTAAAAATGTTACGCCTTTTCTTCAAACAATTCCATATTCTTTAGAATTTCTTGTTTTAATATTTTTTTCTTGTTAAGTTAATTTAATGCTTCAATGAGAGGTAAGGACTTTAGATATGCCCTACCAAGTGGTTGACCAGGCAGGTAAAGGGTTAAAATGGCTTTGTTTTCCATCTAAACTGTTTTGATTGTAGCTTTAGTTGTGTTTGGAGAACGTAAACAATTATTGATATTTGGGACATGAATTTTGCTGATAAAATTCAAAGTCCCCCAGTGATGTTAGGGCCCAAAGGGTTGGGGGCTGGGTAGAAAGGTCTGGCGGGCCAGATGTGGCCCGCGGGCCGCCAGTTGAGGTTCACTACTTAAGCGTATTCTCCTCTCTTTAACAAGGTCAAAATATAACAGATATTATGTAAAGTTTTCAAGATATTTGAGTTTGTTTGGCACAACTTGTTAAGTACAAATTTGCCCTGTGTTGTGAACACTAACTCTCCTCACAGCATAGCTATGTGTAGCTAGCTAGCTAGCTAGCAAACGACTAAAACAAACAGAAGAATCTTCACCCAAGGCTTGCTTTTCTTATCTGGAGATCTTTATGAATGTTTTATTATCACACCTGCAACATACAGAAGAAGAAAAAATACATTACTAACTAATACACACATCTTAGCATCACATGTAGCAAATAGCCTAGCTGAGCATGTGCACACTGCTTACATTTTGTCAACTTACTTTAATATAAGTCCAAATGTTTCCTAAATGCATTGATACTTACAAAAATGAATGCTCTCCAAGGCACACCAACTTGGTGCCACCCTAAAAATTTCATTGCCCCCTCATGAACATTTTCTGTGGGCGCCACTGTTCTGACCCTATATCTGTGTAATGTAACTATATAAATACAGGCCATTGTTTTGCAGCTGTAACCTTTCTGTTGAACTGATTCTTGCAAAACCAACCAAACAAATTTGACTTGGATGAAAACTGGGAAACTTATTACATTTTTTTAACTGCTAGATGTTTGCACAATTTGAAACCCTCCTGAGCAACAGGCCTGCAACTTTTTTCTCCCGAAACCCAAATTTATTAAAGTATAAGCTTCCAGATCTCACGGACTCAGAACTGGCACCAAGACTCTGTCATTTTGCAGTTTCTACTTTTCCCCTACTGTCATGTTTAAACTTTAAACATGTAGACGCAGAAGCTGTGCAGTTATTACATTATAACTCAAATGTGTTTTCTTCTGACTATCATTTCACCCCTTTCCACTCTCTTACCAGACTCCCACTGTGGTCTCCCACCTATTTTCCCTCTTCTGCTCCCTATAAATGTCAGATTTATGACAGCAGATGACAAGTCGACTAATATCGCTCCATCACAGTTAAAAATGATGGGACATTATGTGAAAGTGAAGTGAAAGCTGGTGTTATTTTAAGAGAAAGTGTAATTTCTGGAGTTTAAACTCCGGGCTCCCCTGTGAAAATGATCTCTGCTCACCCTTGCTGTTTGGAGAATGACTAGTTGATTAAAAGTACCTGAGCCAAGAAATTCCCAAGCCGCCCTGTGTGGCTTGATTGTCAGATGGCACCAAGAGAGACAGATCATTATTTCAAAGCTACAGCTGGGGTAAAAAAAAAAAAACTTAATTAGAAAGGTTGATCAGAAGCTATAGGGAAGCAGATATGGAATTCTGCAGAGTGAGGATGGTTCTCATCTAGACACACACTCGGCTGTAATTAGCTGTACATCTGCATCTGTCTGTCTTTTCCCTCCCAGGCCACAGCCAAGGCTCAGCACAGAACAGGAAAGCTGTCTGAGTGAGGAAAGCACTTCAAAGCGTCTGCAGACGGCACAGCAAAGACACCGAGATGACTGAGGAGATAGAGAAGGGCGGCACATTTAGAAGAAACACAAGAAAAAGTCTTTCTGAATGTGCCGACAGGAGGAGAAGAGGAAACTGAAAAATAGGGAAGAGATGGAACTTTGAAGCCATCTTGTTTTTATTATTATTGCCACCAACTACTTTGTGCTTGAGCTCATCAAGGTGAGACGCTCGTCTTCTACCTGGGATCGTTTTGCATCATTTAAAGGGACTGGTGTGGATGTGGATGAGATAAATCTGTGAAGAAGTGGACAGGTCACGCACTCGTGTGTGTGTGTGTGTGTGTGTGTGTGTGTGTGTGTGTGTGTGTAATGAGGCCTGACATTTACCTCCCAGTGTTCATTATTTCCTTTTTAAAAGCAGCGTAAGCCGAAAGCAGTATCTTTTTAATCTTGTTGATGATGAGATATGATGGAGTCTGCTCTTCCTCAGGCCAGAGGAACGGTTCTCAATGCAGGTGTGCAAAAACAACATCTTAAGTGTCCGGACACATTTTCATTTCAGAGTCAGTGTGATTACACGTACGTGAGGACTTGTCAAGCAAGGCAAATGCTTTCAGCCTTTTTTTGTAGTCACTTTACTATTACAGCTGGAGTATATATTTAAATAATACATTTTTTATAACTTTTAATAACTGAAAATGCTTAAATGTGACTATCTGACCATGTTCTATGATAAAAAGTAGGCAATCCATCATAAATTACATTTCCCCTAAGCATAACAAATAAGTTACACGAGTCTTGAGCGTTGACCAGTAGAGTTGTGTATCCACAAGAGGGAGCTGTCAAAAAAGAATGCGCCCCAGTTCCCAGCATGCACTGTGGGGTGACACTGGAAGATAAGGTAAGTTAGCAGGCTCAAACATATAGGACTGTCTCAGGCATCCGTGGCATGGTTTAGAAGTTATATCTTAGACCGTATGCAAACAGAGAACAGAGGGTTACCAACCTGCTCCTCTACCTCTAACTATGGGCGTTCCCCAAGGGTCAAAACTGGGCCCAACCTTATTCAAAATCTATATCAATAACATTGTTCATGCTGTTGACAGTTCTCATATACATTTATATGTGGACGACACCATTTTATATGCATGCAGTTCTTCTTTGAATGCAGCTTTGTCCTCCTTGCAGCACAGCTTTAATTGTCTTCAACATGCCTTCTCCAACCTTCACCTTCATTTAAACACAAGTAAAACAAAGTTCATGATCTTCAACCGTAACTTACCGCAATCAGCTTGCCACTCTAGTATTGTTTCCCTGGATGGTACAGAACTACAACTTGTCAGTTCTTATAAGTATCTGGGTATCTGGCTTGACAGCACACTTTCATTTGTCATTCACATTAATTCATTACTCTCTAAAGTCAAGTCAAGGATTGGGTTTCTTTACCGCAACAGGTCATCCTTTACTCATTCTGCAAAGCAAACCTTGGTCAAAATGACAATCCTTCCCATCTTAGATTTCGGTGACATTATTTATAGGACTGCTTCCAAAAACCTTCTTCATAAACTCGATGTCATTTATCACTCAGCAATCCATTTCGTCACTGGTGCCCCTTTCACTACTCATCATTGTGATCTGTACTCACTGGTTAACTGGCCATCACTCCATTCCCGCAGGTTGTTACATTGGTATCAATTTATATACAAAACAATCATCGGTAGAACACCGTCATATCTTCACTCATTACTCATCACTTCCAACAACCAGCGCATTTTACGTTCCAGTAACCTAATCTCTATGGTTATTCCCAAAGCTCACACCTCCTTTGGCCGCTCCTCATTCCAGTTTGCTGCTCCCAATGACTGGAATGAACTGCAAAAGTCACTAAAGCTCACTACCTACGTTCCATTATCTACCTTCAATAATTCATTGCATTCAATAGTTTCTGAACAACCTGCCTGCTGCTGAGTACTTAAAGATTGTTTTAAGTCTGGCTTGTACATATTATATATGAGAACAGTCCTTTGTTTTCATGTCTAGCTGTTTTATCTTATCTTTATCTGCATTTTTTTTTCTTATCTGTTTTTTATCTTATCTGTTTGTGTAAAGCTAACTATGTGTCTGTTGCTGCTGCCTCGTGGCCACATCGTCGTTGTAAATGAGAATGAGTTCTCAATCGACTCATCTGGTTAAATAAAAAAATTAAAAATAAATAAACAAACCAAAATCACTCTGACAGGTAAGATACTGACAACTCATAGCTACTCCTCACAACCCCACCTCGGTAAATCCATCCATCGAATCACTTCATCATTAGTATGGAGCTGATATCCAACTTCAGCTGTCATTGGGCGAGAGGTGGGGGACACCCTGGATCATTACAGGAACACATGACGCAAACAACCAGGTGCACACTCACTCAGACCTAGGGACGATTTTGAGTCTCCAATACGCAGAACATGCATGTTTTTTGGTTTGTGGGAGGAAACCGGAGTACTTGTTGAAAAGCCAAAATCGTTAACTAGAAAGGGAATAAACACCATTTTATTCACATAGTTTCAGATTTCCTTAACACTTTACAATAAGGGTCCCTTTATTAACATTACTTAGTGTGTTATTAAGCATAAATAAACTATTAAATAAAGTATTAACAACTGCTTAACCAGATTATGTAATGCATTACTAAGCAGACACCCCCACCCCACCCTTTGTCCTAACCTTAAGGACACTTAATAGTTAACAATAACATTAATAAAGGGACCCTTTGTTTATTAATGCTTAATAATGCACTAAGTAACGTTAATAAAGGGACCCTTATTGCAAAGTGTTACCCAATTCTCACTTTCTGCCCACTAGAGGGAGCGTTGAACACAAATGACCTTTGACCCCAAACCTAAAAACCAAACTTTGACAAATGCTCTGTTTAATTTTTTATTAAGTTTTGGGTTTTTTCCCAACGTAAAAAGACTTCTTTGTATTGAAAATGTGCAGCGCTACATTTTTCTGAGTTGTGGACGTTTTGGCAGCCAGTTGAGAGTTGAACGATAAGCCGTGCCACAGTTTCGGCCCTGAGGATTCCACCATCTGCTCTGTCATTTGAAGGCAGGAAAGCGGCTTATTTATCTTACCTTCTGCTATAGACTCCACCAGGCGGTTCTGCAGTCCGGCCACAGCGTGAAGCGAGCCTCCAGCAGCCTGAAATTCTGCTCTCACTGTAGGCTGCAACAAGACACACTTGGAATACAGCCTGAAACCTCACTTTCATTTGTGATTACAGTCAAAAGTCAGAATAGCGTTACTACCTGTTAATATTAAAGACTTTGATGCACAATTTATTAGCAGTAATTAGTCATTTGATGAAATTCCTCAGTGTTTTTTAATGCCACAGCAGCTCTCAGTGTTCACTCAGATCCAATCACCCTGCGCCCTGTAAACAATCTGCAGGAGAAAAGCTGTCTGGTTGCTTAACTGCATGCTGACGGACTTAGTGCATTTTAATCTGTGGAGAGTCTTGGCTGCAAAAAGCAGCTTGACAGCCAACTTTCATATCAGAATGTTTTAGTGGGGATTTCGTCTCATTTTCTTCTATTTTCTTTTCTCCTGACAGGCTCATTTTTCTTGCCTCAGAAGAATGGCCGCCGGTTTTTGTATCGCTGCGCTCTGCTGTGCTGAAAACCATGGCGGGCCTCGGTCCAAAAGTTTCCATGGCTGCTGGTGTCGCTGATGTGGCTTTTCTTCTTCACAAGCACGTAAACTATTATGTTTTAACAAGTCAACCTTTTGTATCTGGTGTCTCCGTGTGCCGCTTGCTGGCAGAACTTTCAGAGATCCTTATCAGGACACAAGCATCATGTACACAAAAACCATAAAAAGCCATCTGAGTGAGTTTTGTTTTTTGTATCTGTGCTCACTCCAGATGTTTTTCATCCATGCAGAAGACAGAATTTCAAATTATTGTTTGTTTTTTATTATTGATGATCAGATCTACATAAAACTTTAAAGGAGTTGCGTTATAAGCTGCCTCCTTGCAGAGATCTGATTCAGCATTTCTGGTCTTTGTCATAGCAGGCCACTGTTTTCATGGTTTTGGTGTGTTTTTAGTGGGTTTTGGGGGTTTCATGATACTCTAGTTTGGCATTTTTTATTTAGTTTTTACCTTCATGTGCATTTTATCTGCTTTTATGTGTCTCATTTGTTTTAGAATAAAGCTTTTTGGGTTACCTTGACTGGTGGTATGAAGGTGCTCTTTAAATAAATAAAGGAAATGAGAAGTGAGTTCACTTGGAAAAATAATTCCCATATTTAAGATGAACATGTTTGTTTATTTGCTGCAGATGCTTCGCTCTATTAGTTATTTATGTTTCTTAAAAAACTCTTATCATTAGAAGGTGTAGTGACATTCTTCTCCTTCTGTTTAAAGGTGCAATAAGTATCACAGAATGAAGATTTCCTTCTCAGCTGGCTGGATGGTTGCCAGTTTTTCTCCTTTTTAAAAAGCCAAAGAGGGACATAGTCTTTGCCCCGCCTCCATTCCTCCTGGTTCCAGAGCCAATCATATTTGAGCATGCAGGATTGCCAAGTCTGTGACGGCGTTTGAAATTCCAGGCGGCAAAGAGCAGCAGGATGGTGGACAGAATGGAAGCCAGTAAAAGAAGCGACCCAGAAGCAAAACTTTGGGTAAAGAAGGCTAGAGACTAACGTTGAGCTAACGATGTTAACAGTGAATTAGAAACAAACTGTGGGCAATAAAAAAAACATCGCAAGCTACTTTTTCAATAACCAACAACTCGATGTTGCAGTGAAATGTATTTATCTACTTATTGACTTACTGTGTGTGACTCGTGATCACTTGTCTAGAATCTTCTGGCACTGATCCGTAAATGGCAACAGTTGCTCAGAGCAGACTCGTTCGTTTTGACACATGGACTGCAGTACCCAAATCTGACCACAAGATGTCATTCTTACCTCATGCACCTTTAATTATCATCCTTTTGAGTTTTTTTTTTTATGTCTAAATGCTGCTTGAACATGATGCGTTTAGAAAAGACCACAGTAATGATTTGTAACATCTGCTGGTTGTTTGAAGCTGATTTTTTCTATAAATTCAAGCTAATAAAAAAAACAAAAGTTACCACCTACTTGGGCATCCTCTCCTCTTCTCGTACATCATGGAAAAATGTCATGGTAAAGTCCTCTCTTCATTGTTGGAGATGTTTCCTGCTATTATTATTTTAACAGTATGTGTGATTTCTTCACCAACTCTCAATCCAGTTTCAATAACTGCAGGATGAAATTTAAGTCTTAAAAATAGAAAAAACAAGACATTCCAGCTTTACGTGACCTTGGTTTTCTACGGTTCGTTGTCCCACACAAAGCTTTATTCAACAAGTTTATTTCAAGACCAGTTCTTGAATCAGTTATTGAAAAAATGTCCCAACAAGATCTGCAGCATACATGTTTGCTGTCGGGTCAAGGAGGGAGGGTCACAACTCCCATCTTTGTTGTGGTTGCTTGAAGGCAAGTGGTAAACCACATTTCACATCCAATCGATGGACAAAGAAGGTCAGCAGCTCTAACACACACAGAAACACACACACACACACGGCCAAAATGCAAAAAAAAACATTTTTTCTCTCTCCTTTAAATCAAGCATTCAGCCACAATTCTTTCAATCCTCTCACTTATCCATGAAGTGACATGATCCAATTTGATCAAATGTTTGTTTGCAACTTCTTTTTTGTTTTTTCTTGCTTTCGAAGCAAATTAGGCAGCCTCTAAACTTCTTTCAGAGGGGAATGTGATCAAACACAACAAGCAAAGGCAGCACAGGGACTAAGAATTTATTTTAGAGCCTGCCACCAAAATCAAACTGTGCTGAAAATAGTGAAACTTTAATAGGTGGATAAACAAAAGCTCTTTATGTGTAAGATGTCACAAAGCTCACTTTTCAATGCTAACTCATTGATTATTCATAAATAGATTTTTCCAGTGAGATGTTTTTCTTTCTAAGGAAAAATCCCCTCATGCATTAATAATAAGTTTTATTTTTGGGGATGTTTATAAGACACGGTAGCAGGCCTTAAGGTGAGTGAAACCATGGCAACGAAGGAGACATAAAGGTTTCCACTAGCTCAGTGGGATGCTATGCATGTTTCAACGTTCCTGGCAGACTGGGACGTTTCGCTTGCTGTGACAGCTTCTTGATGCAAGTCCATCTCCAACCTGCAGAAACCAAATGACGTGCTGAGCTGGTTCTGACCATGTGTGACGTTAGCTTGAAATTACAAACACGGGATTAGTTACAGAGACATGAACATTAAAAAGCGATATAATATGCACAATTCATCTTTTGCATCCTTTTGTGATGCCATGTGGGTCTCTGATGCCTCTACAAACACTCCAAATGTGAAAAAAAACACTCCAGTTTTTGGTCAATGTCAAGTTTTAAAGGTGTGGAACTAAAGGTGTAGGAACTTGGGGGGACGGGTGGGACGTGTGCCCCCCAATATTGGAGAAACACTCATTCATCCCCCCCCCAATAACGTGGAGGTGAAAAAAATTCACTCGCAAGCTTCTATTTTGAAAGACACAGCGGTCTCGTCACCGACACAGCCCCTCCCCTCAGTGGGTCTCACTCTGAGAAGCGAGACTGCAGGAGACGGTGGATTGCACTAATAAGGTTTAATTTAAACTAGGATTAGCTCTAATTGGAGATTGGTAAAGCTAGGTTTAAAATTACTTAAACCAGGTTCAAAGTTGAGAAGACGAGCTGCATTTCACCACTTATAGTTAATCTCAGTTTAGTTAAACTCAGTTTACATTGAAAAACACTGAAAACCCTTCCTCTCTGCTCTTCTCACCAACTGACTGTCATTTTGGTGCATTTAACGGCACTTGTTGAAGAGCAAGTTTATTTAGCTATGTCGTGCAGTTTCTCTGCTCCTTCTTTGCATTTTCTCGTCATCTCAGAAGATACGAATACATCATGTTAGCTAAGCTAACAGCTAAGCTAGCTCTACACACCAGAGCAGATACCATACCATACCAGTTTATTTCTAGAGCACATTTAAAAACACAGCATGACAGCTGACCAAAGTGCTGTACAAAGACAAAAGTAAAACAGTGAGTCACATGACACAATAAATAGAGAGAAATCAGCAATGGGATACGTAACGTTAGTCTAAGCTGCTGAGCTAAGTTGCCTCCACACAGTCTGATTGTGCAAAAACTGTGAAGCTATTTTATTGTTACTGTGGGCTGTCCTATTTCAAAACTGATGTTCAGAGGTTGCAGAAGTTGTTTTTTATATATATATATATATATAAAACAAGGATCAAAAGCTTTTAAAGGCAGTTATTTTAGCAAGATTGGTTATGCGAAGATATTGTTTGGTGTGTATTTGCATTTAAAAGAAAACTTCACACATCGAGTCAAATGCAGATTTTTATTAATAAAACAATGTTTTGGGCTTGAAACTCTGACCCATTAAAGTGAATTTCTGGTCCATCAAGGTAAATATGTTGACGGTAACACTAAAACTCTGGTCTAACTGGTCACACATGCTACTGCTGCTCTCTTGTGTGGACACGTTGGTGAATTTTCAGATTCCCTGAGGTAGTAAAGCGTTTCCCACACTGCTCACAGGGAAATGGCTTTTCTCCGGTGTGGATCCACTGGTGTTCTTTCATACTCCTTGAGGCAGTGAAGCATTTCCCACACTGCTCACAGGGAAATGGCTTTTCTCCAGTGTGGACACGTTGGTGAATGTTCAGATTCCCTGAGGTAGTAAAGCGTTTCCCACACTGGCCACAGGGAAATGGCTTCTCTCCAGTGTGGACACGTTGGTGAGTTTTCAGATTCCATGAGTTAGTAAAGCGTTTCCCACACTGCTCACAGGGAAATGGCTTTTCTCCAGTGTGGATACGTTGGTGAATTTTCAGATTCCCTGAGGTAGTAAAGCGTTTCCCACACTGGCCACAGGGAAATGGCTTCTCTCCAGTGTGGATCCGCTGGTGACGTTTTAACTTTGATGGTAAATCAAAGCTTTTGTCACAATGGTCACAGCAGTAACGCTTCTTGGTCTTTTCGGTAGGCTGGAATAAAGAAAAAGTAAACAAAAAACTTTTAATACAGGTGTTTCAATAAATGTTCTCTCACAAACTCATGTTTACTTTTGAAAAAATATAGGCAGATAAACTAAGTTTTATCATAATACATACGAGATACACTTTTCAAATGCTTCAGATGTTTCCTAGCATCAGATTTCATGTTTGTGTATGCATTTGGCAAATGTGTTTATCCAGAGCAACACTTTTGACCCAAATCTCAGCTCTATAAGTGAAATCAACCCACCTCTTCCAGTGACGACATTTTCTTGTTGGTGACACTCACTCCTCCCCTCTATCCAGGAATCACCTCTGGAATATTCAAAAGAACACAACATATCTGAGGAAATGCTATGAAAATTTGCTATTAAAAGATGTAGCTATGTTTATCTAATTCTGGTAAAGATATGATGGGCAGCTATGCAAAAAGTACTTTTATAATAATTTAAATTGACTGATATCCATTTAAAGATTTCACTGGCAGCCTTAAATCACCTTTATTATTAATATGATTCTGCTGCATTCATGTAATAATAGCAAAGATTTTGATGACAAAACTGCTAAAATCCAAAGTTTCCAAAAATCAAAGTTTAAAAAGCTACTTCAGAGGGGCAGAGGAGTATTAAATCTTACAAAAAGTGCAAAAAGCATTATTTTTCTTACCGTTTCTGTGAAGATGTTGAGCTCTGGAGGTTGAAGATGTCCTCTAACAAGTCACAGAATCACAAGGGTTTTAAAAAGTGCAGCATTGTTTTCATGGTAACCAATGGAGTCATCAGCTGAAAAATTCCAGAATCAAATTTAAAATGAAACAAATCAATAATGCTTTCAGAATCTTTCAATTTGGGCTTTGTTTCATTTAAAAAAAAAACAATGACAAGGTGAAATTTGTTGTGCTTTTGTACATCAGATAGATTTGGATAAAATGATTTGTTTTAAATCTTTAAGTGTTAAACCACACAACTGTGTGTGTGTGTGTGTGTGTATGTGTGTGTGTGTGTGTGTGTGTACAAGCATTTTTTTTCACTCGTAAAAGTAAAATTTAGATTTGAGGCTTTTCAGAAAACATCCTGGGCTTCAGCCCAAGTAGCCACCCCCTAACACCGCCCCTGATTGGGGTGCTGGTTTATGGGTCGGTCAGAACAACATGTCTCATTACTTGCCATCGAAACAAATTCCTAATAGATGAGTCTCTCACCTGGCAATAAACCTGATTCTGATTCTGAAAAGAAAACATCAGCTCTAAACTCTCTTTGGTAAACCAGGCATTAACCATAAATTCTTCTTTATCATAAAATTCAAGTTCACTGAACCCGTTTCTCAATTTTCTTTGAGGAACATCAGTTTGCTAGATTTGCCTAACAAATACAACCATTGTTAAAGTTATACTCCATTAGCTAGTTTAAAGTTAATCCTAGATCATATTTAAACTGGGGTTTAAAGTTCTGCTGCAACAGGCTTAAATTTAAACTTGGTTTATTGTGAAAATTAAACTGGGTTTAAAAGAGGTTTAAATTTAATCTGTTTTTATTTTAAACTAGGTTTAAACCATGATTTGATCTGAGTTTAAAGTTAAACTTTGTTGGTGCAATCCAACAAGGCTGGACTAATGCAGGAGATCGGAGTAGAAGACTATTTTCATGTTCAGCCTACATGAAAAACTCAGAGTAACCGATTACAATCAGAAATAATTAAAAAATGTTTTATCAGTGTTCCATACCTTTAAGAGTTATGTGGTTAAAACAAGCCGTTTCAAAGGGTCCCCATTTGTGATGTCACAAACGGGGACAGTAGAACTATGTGGCTCTACTTCAAGCCCCTCCTCTGAGTTTCTCAGCTAGTAGCAGCCTTAGTGGGGGATGGGTGGGCATGCCCAGCTCCAGTTTCTTTTCTTAATGTGACAGAGCCCTGAAACGACTCATTCTGGAAGGTCCTGAAACTGTCAAGAATAAAACGGCTGAAATCGCTTGATGTGAGAGGGATTTAGAGCAAAGAACTTCATGAACATGTTTTGAATCGACCATAAAAGTATTATAATTTAAGAAAAAAAGTCACAATATGTCTCATTTAAAACTGACTGTTTTTTTAATAAGGAGGGACATCATCTATTCTCTGACTCCCCTCTAAGCATGGCTGAATGTCTTTATATGGAAGTGCAGCAGCGTGCATATGAGCGATGGAGGCTGGAATTCCTTGGCTCATCTCCTTTCTCTCATCCCCTTCCCTCTGGCAGTGAGAGACCACGGTTGTCACCACAGCATATAGTTACAATATCACTATTTAGTGAGACAGAAAAGCTTCTGAAGCACAATTTTAACAGAAATGCAGAGAAACAGTTCAACTCGGGTCATTTTTTAAAAACAAGTGTCAGAACCACTGCAAGCTATTTGCCTTTTAGATCATCATTCATGCTGCAGCAAGCAGACAGCATCACATTCAATACAAACACATTTAAATCAGTCATATTCCACTTTATTTATCTCAGCAAATGTGCATAAATTACACCTCCAATTGCCAAGCCAATTTAATTTGCTTCCTATTATTCTCAACACTAAATGAATGAACCATGATGTTGCTCGTGAGACGTTACATTCCTGTTTCTCAGGTTTTATCGTCTCCGTATTTATTTATTTCAGCTCAGAGGAAACTAATCCCACTGATGTGTCCCTCTTGGTTTGGAAAAGATAAGAAAAAAGGATCTTTTTGCCTCCGGCTCATCGTTTCTACCATCCCTACTGTCCTATTCATTGGTAATATCAAAATATTTTAATAACCATTGAATAATAGGTCCACTGGATATTATTTTATTTACTATTTTTGCTTTTGCAGATATTTTTTAGCATATTTGTTCATAAAATCAGGTTCTTGTGATTTTCTAATTAGTTTTCCTGCAGATTTCAGAGGAAGGAATCGTTTCATCTCCTCTGATTGAATTCTGGCTCGAGCAGCACATAATAAGGAACACGCTGTTGGCTTGGTTTTAGTTGACTTGGCTGAAAACAGACAACTTTCCTGTTTACCTCAGATGCTCTTTGTCTGAATCCTGCATCCGTTTCCTCCAAATCAAACGGCAACAGTTTATTTCTTTAACGTTGATTGTTTTAACTAGTTCAACCTTTTTATGCATGTTCATCATGATCTCTTTTAAACAATTTCCTCTTAAAATAACAATGTTTTAGTGTGTTTCAGTCATTTTGAACCATCTAAGATTTCATGCAACACCAAACCAGTCAGCACAGAAATCAGACACGAGAACATTCGCTGGATTTAAAATAACAATTGATTCTCATTAAGAGACAAAGATTATTGATTTTTCTTTACTGTTTTATTTTGATTTTGTAAAAAAAAAAAAAAAAATGCAATTAAACTGGGATTCCCAGAAAAGAGGACGTGCAGACGATGTGAAAGATGGAAACGAGTTGTCAACTTTTATTCTGTTTGTCTTTAAAATCCAAATTATTTGGAGGCGGTTAAGGAGATGTTTATTTTGGTGTTAAAAACTCCAACTTCATGCACTTTTTTTGTTACTTTTCATTTCCTGTCATGTCGTAAGAGAACAAGATCTCTTTCACTGTGAGAGATGCTCAACTTGTGGTTAAGTCAACACGAGAGAGGTGTTTGCTGTGGCTCCCAGCCCAGATGTTCAGGAGATAGAAAACGCTTCATGCATGAGCAAAAGCTTTAGAGTCCCGTGTAAAGAAAGCATGCATCTGGTGGTGTGGTGATGAATTTACATGCAGCTGGATGCAAACAAACATGAGTGGAAGAAAATCATGTTTGATCATGTCATGATTGCTGAGAAGAGAGGACAGGTCAGCATTATTGGATGGCTCACAAGCATGCACGCGCATATGTGTGTGTGTGTATGTGTGTGTGCAAGTGAACCAATGACTGTAAAAAAAGATGGACAAACCCCACCCACAGCTTTCTGCAGGGCATTTTTGAAGCCAAATGGGTGGTTCCGATTGCCGCCATCTTGGCCGTGTCACACGTCTTGTCACGCCCAGTCAATCCAAAAATGGGAAAAGAGGTGGAGCTAAGATTGGGGCTGAGGGTAGGAGCAAATGATTGACACCCATAAACTCAGAAACAATGTTGCTACAAGCTAACCGGAAGCTACACGGATGTTTTCGGGCACTTTTAGCCAGAAAAACACAGTTGAGCGACTCAGAAGTGAAGCACGCATCAACTCAAAGAGCTGTGGTGTTTCTGTGGTTTCCCTCAGAGAGCTTCACAGGCAACCAGGACAACAGCCTCGCGTGGAGCCGGGCAACGCCAGGCAGCCTCATGGCTCAGCTGTCCTGAGATACGGGAGCGAGCCTGTGTCTACCAGCTGTTCCCGGCAGGGAGGCGGGAGAAGCCCTGCGCCCGCCTTGCTCGGCAGATCACAGATCTTTGACCACGGTGGTTCAGCGGAGCCCGAAAACCTCCGCTCAGCTAGCATACCTAGCTCGATTTTTGGTACCAAGCCAGCCTCACCAACACGTCATATTTCAACCCATCTTTGACCAAGCAGTGTTATGTTAAACACAGCATTTTCAACTGTTCAACCAGCGAAATAAAGTACAGAAATATTATTTTACTTGCTGATAAAAATGAAAACAAAAAAAAGTCACCTCCTCAGAGTTGTCATGACTGTAAAGTAGACCTATTAAACCTGAAATGGCTTTTTGAACCAGGTTGTAAACATGTTTATTTCTGCTGTGAAGTTGGCGTTTTTATGGGAGTCAATGAGGATTTGCTCACTTCTGGAGCCAGCCCCTAGTGGATGAGGGTGGAACTGCAATTTTTGTGACTTCCTGGTTGGCTTCACATTAGATCGGCCGAGTTTGCTCCTTGAAGTAAGCACGTGTTGCCATGACGATCCCATCTTTATTGCTATAGGTCCTGGCTCCAGGTATAGTGGGAGTTGCACCCAGATATCCCAGGGCATCCGATGGGACAAGCTTCTCAGCTGGTTCAGGTTTGGTTTGCTTCTGACTCAGGTGGTGAGAAACGGGGCTCGTCTGCTTGCTTTGTTTGTGATTTGGAGGCGTTGATTGCTTTATTTCATTCCACTGTACGAGTTTAGTTCTTCAGTCATTTAAACATATTTTAACTGCTTCCCAGCCTGCAACTTTGATGGCATTGTACATTTTTATATGAACATTTCCCTCGCTGCCTCGCGTGTCTCCCTCAGAGCCTGGGCGAATGTGACAAAAACACAAATAGACTCATTAAAAAGCACAAATGACCTCAGTTTGACTCACACTGCTGGATTTAGAGTCTGTTTTAGAAATATCATCATTTCTGTGTATTTTTTATTCACTTTAGGGAATTTTCAGGCATAAATAATGATGTTAGTGCCACCAAATGTCTAAAATGATCCTAATTTGACCTGAACTGTATGCACTGTAAGGGTTTGGTGTCATAACTGCCTCCGTGTACCTTAACCTTATACAATTAGATGCAAATTGTTGAAAATATGCTGAGCCTAATAAAGCAAAAACTAGAAAATGCTGGAGGGTTTTTTGTGCATGTGTCCTAAAACAGTCAGCATGAAGATAATAAAGTCTGATAATAACATAAATGCATGAGAGTTGCTAGCTCAGTGGGAATCTATGAGTGTCCCAGTAGTCAGAGATGTTTTCTCTTAAAGATTTAGTAGGACTGTCCATCAGAAACCACTGGAAACCAGACAGCATGCTGAAGTGTCGCATTACTAAACACGAATCAGATCGTAACAGCAGTGTGAGATAATCTGGACACTGAGAACACAGGACATAATAAATGGATGGGTGTTACATGGGTTAACGTTTTAAATGTCAGCATGTCTCTAAAATCTTTTTTCTGCAAAGGCATGAGAGGGAGCACGGGAGTGAAAGTGTTGAGCAGCACAAACGTAACTAAATGTCATCTCAAACATGCAAAAACTTGCACATGTAGATAAAAATACATCCATCCCAAAGGAATTCATGCTCGTTTGTGATCGTTTTCATCTCTTCGTAAATCTGGAGCAAGCGGAAGCATTCTGGCGAGGAACGAGGCTCGTTTTGTCGAAGCGCTGCTGTGTTTTAACTGGCTTCTGTTTAGATTCACAGGGATTGGATGCAGTGATTTTCATAAGTGTGTTTGCACAAGGGTGTGTGTGTGTGTGTGTGTGTGATTATGGTGCTTTTGGCAGAAACCTGGAATGATGGAGAAAGTGGGAAATTTCAGCTTTGCAATTTTTGACTCTTGGACGTTTCTATCCACATGTTGGTCAGAATACTTGGTTGAATTTGTGTCAGCAAGGAAAACAAACCTAAACCAAAATATGTAACCATCAGGCTCTACAGCTGTAGTTATTCTGTTCCTTCTTCAATTCTCATTCATCCTTTGATCCAAAGGAAACATACCAGCTGTTGCTCTGGTCACAGCAACTTCTACTTATTGTTTTGTCAATCCAAGACATAAATCTGAAGGCACCTAGACGTTGACACTTTAAAGGTGTGGTTCACTCATTTAATCAATACATTTGCAGTGGTCTCTTGTAGGAATGAATGCCTTGTAAGTCGTACTCTGAGGAGAAAACTCCCGTGTGCCTGTTTCAGGAACTAGAAGTCAGCTGGAGGAGGAAGTAGCTTCAGATGATAGAATTGCCTGATATTTGGATATCTCACCTCTGATTGGCTAACAGCAACACAACTCTACCACTGACTCCGTTTGCTCTGCAACATTGATGTTTTATATTTACAAATAACACACGCCTGAAGGAGTTTTGCCATGTTGTGGAGTTGCTAATGCTAACGGTTAGCTTCTACTAGTCGAGACGTTCTTTGCTGTTTCCTGGATGCTAAAACAACAACAGCCTTCCTCGTCGTGAGTCAAGATGGGTGAGTCCATGAATGTTAAGTGACAGCGTGATGTCACACTGTCAGGCTTTTCTAATCCTAGAGTTTCACCGTCTATTTTCTATCAGAAGCTAATGCAGGAGATAGGTGTAGGAGACTATTTTCATGTTCAGCCTGCATGAAAAACTTGAGTGACTGATTATATTCAGAAAAACTAAAAAACATTTTTTCCAGTGTTCCACACCTTTAAGGCTCACTGAAAAACAGTTTTTTACTTATTATTAATATCCATCACTCTGAGCATTATCTGCTGAAAGAAAATCGAAGGGCAGTCGGGTCTGAAAACGTCGTCAGATCTACGTCACACTGAAATTAACATTCATGGACTCGTCCATCTTGACTCACGACGGGGGAAAGCTGCTGATGATTTAGCATCCAGAAGAGAACAGAGCGTATCTCAGCTGGTAGAAGCTAACATTAGCAAAAGCAACTCCACAACATGGCTGAACTCCTTCAGGCTCGAGTTATTTGTGGAGATAAAACATCAACACTGCAGAGAAAACAAAGTCAGTGTTAGCCAAGTCTCAAATTCAGCTGTTTTCTGTCCTCCACTCCTCCGGCTTCTACTTTTACCTAAAACAGGAGCGCCTGAGCTTTTATTTCTCCTACAGAGAACGACTCACAAGACATTCATTTATACTAGAGACCGCTGCAAATGTATTGAAATAACGAGTGTGGGTCCACTTTTATTCAAGTTTAAGGCACCAAAAGCTTTAAATGGAGAATAACAGCAGCAGCTCTGAGAAAAACCTGAATATTTATTTATTATTTGCTGTCTTGTTAGTGTTAATTTAACCCACCTGTTCCCTGATCACCCTTGTGTATTTAAACCCTGCTTGGTCTGTTCTGGTTGCTGCTCCTATTTTTGTTCCAGTTGACCATTGGATTAAAAGACTAAACTTCCTCGGCTGCCTCCTTTACTCAACTGCATTTAGATCCTCACCCCATCAAGTTATGACCATTTTAAATGACTGATCAAACTTTTCCACGACCATCACTTCTTCAGCTTTACAAAAACAAAAAAATCAATGCAATATTCTAATGAATGCCAACTTTTACCAGATGCTTGACAAAACAATTGATTTCATTTTGACTAGTTAAGCATTGTTTGACCTACATCATGTAGACACAGCCCAGGAAACCTTTTGATTCTCCTGCGTTTTTATTCCTTTTTTTTGCAAAGCCAGAGTTCTCAGGAGCTTTGTAGTGTTGAAAATGGAAAAGGACACTAATGCACGTTGGTTAAATAATTAATCAGTCAGTGAAATAATTAATACCACAAGAGAAGCCACTAAAACACTCTATATCCTGAATAAACCACTGATATTAATAAAATACCTCTCAGTCATTCACGTTTTGAAACAGTACTCCTGTGGAGCGGAAAATAAAGCACGGTTCATGCATTAATAAATATTATTTAAATGCCAGCAGCCGCATCCCGCAGTCCCGCCGTCACGCACTACCACGTGCACGAGCTCGCGTCGCCTCTATAGTCTCGGTGTCCCGCACAACCCCGCGCATCACACGGCTGTCGTTTGCAGCTCGGGACGCATCCTGCACCTTCTCACTGCAGCATGGCAACAGAGGTAAGACATTTCCTGTTGTTCCTGAAATCTTCCCATCCTCCCGTTTTCCCCCTAACGCGCGCAGCTTCAGCCTGCAGGCTTAAACGAAGGTTCAGCGTAAGTAAATCTTGGAATAACAGTCGGATCATTCATGAATTAGAAGTCGGGAGAATCATGTGAAGCTTTCTTAATCCAAACACTCACTCTCTCACTTTTACTTATTTAGACGCAGCTTTTAAGAGACATTTAGAGGTTTTGTTACTTCTGGATTATTGATTTTGCCCACATTAAGAGCAGCATCACTCAGGAACAGGCTGGCAGCTGAAGGGACTGTTGAGGAAGATGATGATGATGATGATGGTGCAGTCAGCACCATGGACAGGGACAGGACAGGTTTTATCTTTGCATCTTAAGTGCATCCTGTTGAAAAAGCAAGATATGCGTTTTTAAACTTTTACTCAGTTTAAACTAAACCCAGGATGCTCGGGGCCCAGCTGAGTGTTAAATAGTACAACTAGTTACCTGAAAGAGAATTTGTTGAAGTATTTTTAGCTTGTGTGTCTCGGGGCAGCAGCAGAAAACCTCCCTCACCCTTGGTGTCCTTGGTGGTGTCGCCATTAAGCTGCAGACTGAGCTGCCTCTCACCACAGGAAAGAGTTTTTATTTTTGGGAGACTATATACTCGTGCATGCACTAAAGCTGTAGATCAAACATAATGAGGCTGCAGATGAAGTTACAGTGGAGAGAAACCTGGGCTCAGATCAACATGATGTGTTTGTCATGAGGCTTCATGACATCATCAGGCTGATATCCTCTGGTGGTCTGACAGGATTCTGCTTCTAAAACCTGTGTTGTACACAAAAACAAGCAGTGTGTGTGTGTGTGTGTGTGTTGCTACCATCAGAGATTGGGTCTAAAACATGTTTCCAGTTTGTTTTACGGCAAGCATCGTCTGCCAAGTCAGCAAAAATACTAACTGACTCGATACTCTCACCGAGTCATCCAGTAGCATCCAGTAATTCCATTACTCCCAGAGCTTTCTGTCTGCCAGTAGGCTGGCTCTGGTGTGCAAATTAAATTGTCAGAACTTCGCTCCCTTCTAAAACAGATTTAGTAAACACTGCCTTCAAACCATCGATTTCTTGACTCTTGGCTAAACCATCATGGCAGTGAAAATAAAGCCGATCAAGAGAGACCTGACTGTGGGAGAAGTATTGAAAAAGCTGTAAGAAATGAAACATCTAACTGTGAGTTCACAGTGCATGCTGTAATTGCTGGAGCGCACCATATGCAGCGTCTGCCCACTGGCTGCTCTCGCCCACGTTATTGCTATGTGCTCCGTAAGGCAGAGCGACCAAGAAACATATTATGCAAACTCAGGCTGCAGAAATAAAGAGGGGACTGTCACCAGAGAAATGAAAAGAGATGAGGAAGAAAATTGTTTCACTGCAATAATGTCTTATTTTTATTTAATCAGGGGCTTCGTGCACTTCAACATGTGGTTGGAACAAACTGGAATCAAGCCGAGTGCATTAAACTGACACTCCTACCAAATTAATGGGATGCAGTTTAGAATTCCATTTACGAATCAATTATTTTCTTGTTTCTTAGTTTTTAAAATTCAATAGATGTTTGAGCACAAGACTGAATGAAGCAGCACGATACATGCAAAGGTTCTTCTTGGTGAGTTTTATACTTTTTGTTTGTTTACAAAGCCAAGGTTAAATCTGAATGCTGATATACTGTTAAGTCAGCAAATAAAAATCTTATTTTAGAGCCACATTTTTAAAAAGAAAACGTAGGCTACCAAGTTTCCTTGATCTGGATTCATTTGTTATAAAAATAAGCAAATATGTGATCATGCAGAACAACAAAACACATTTTTCATACAGTATTAAATCTTTTAGTTTAAGATGTGGAAAAGCAAATGTTAAATTTCACAATAAGAGTAGCACTGATTGGTGATGTGAACAGCTCTTATTGTGAAATCTGATAGAGTTGTACAGCTGCTATGTCCTCAGCAATAAAGTGATCTTTTATATATTTTGAAATGCTGTTCTGTATAAATTATCAGTATATATTTGTCTTTGAATGGCTTCTGTTTGGAGAAAGAGGGATTAGTTTTAAAGAACCTGTATCATGCTATTTTACACCTTCCAGAGCAAAGAGACTCCCTATATGATAAAAATATTACCGTTGGCACTATTGAGTTGTCCGTTTTTTATGACTGCAAGTTATTTTTGTGATCCATTCCCCGGAAATAAGACGCTTGGATTCAATGAAACCCCGCCTCCCCCTGAGTGAATTCCACAATAGTACACAGCTGCAGACCCGGAAATCGCACATTCATGTCGACATGTCACTCAGCGAATCCTACTACATTTTCTTTATTCACCCCCCTCACTGAGAACAGTGCTCACATGCAGCCGATCTATTGCATGCCTGCTGGACCCATAATCATAGCTTCTACTGTAGCTGCTAACATCTGGTACATTTCCTACCTCACACAAGCGTGCCCAGGTAACACCATTACTCAAAAAAGCTTCCTTCCCTCCAAGTCCTGTGAAGAACTAGAGAACTTGTCTCTCTCCTCCTGTTTCTAAAGAAAACAATTGAAAGGGTAGGCTTCATGCTGGTCACAGAATACCTCTCCCAAAACAACCTCCTTGACCCAAACCAATTTGGGTTCAAAAATGGTCGCTTGTAGTCCCCTCTCACCTCTGACTAGTGTTCTTCTTTTTAGGTAGTTTAACCTCTGGATTAAGTGCCTTGTTACATTCTCATTTGTAAATCACTTTGAATTAAAGTGTATTCCTAATACATGAACATATTGATGTAAATGTGAAATTTATGGTTGAATACAAGTTTATAAAGTAACATTTGCATGAACTGCTATGAAATGGTAGCCTAGTGAACTAGACCAATTCTTGCTTTGCAGAGTTTGGTCTAGGCACGCTTCATTGGAACCCTCGCAGCCCAAACCACTGCTGTGTCTATCCAATCACAACTCGCTATAGTTTTGGTTGGGCCAATCACAGCGCTCTATATTGTGGGCCAATCACAGAGCGGGAGTAGCCGATGACGTCAGCGCTGCAGCCGCGAACCCAAGCAATATGGCGGCAGCGCCGGAGCCACGTTCTTTTGAAACGGCTTTGTCATCAACATTGGATTATTTAGACTCCAACGTGCGTAAGTCTGTCTGATATACTTAGCGGCTTCTTATTTTTATCAAACAAAGTAGTGCAATGTCCCAGCACACCTGATATTCACATGTTTTTATACAAAAACGACAGAAATCATTGACGCCATTAGTGGGTCCCGCTTTTCCATCGCTGTGATTACGTCACGTTGTTCGTTACTCTGATTGGTCCTAGTGCTATCCAATTGCGTGCTGACATTTTGAAAGACAACCGTAGATCCCGCCTCACGACTGAGAGCCGTCAATGGTTCATGGCCAGACTATATATTCACATATATAGGATGGCTTGCCAGGCTAATGAAATGGCACATGTCCAGGCCCAACTCATCCCCGTTTCGCCAAACTAAGATTGTTCTAAGTGGTATCTCAACAGATGAGATGTTTAAAATTCATTCTGTCTACAGAAAACAACTTTTCAAACCAGTTTTACACTGATATTTATGAATTTGAGTGTTTGTTTTTCACTTTTTACTTTTAAAGGGATACTTTGCAACTTTTTCATATTTGTAAACAATGTTCTTGAGCCAGTATGTGCTAAAATGAACCTTTACAGGGTTAATGAAAGGCCACCCAGCCCCCATCACCCCCTGTGGTCAGGATATTGCACTTGCAACTTCAGAGTGGCGGTCAAGGCTGACATGACTGGTGCTGCAGTCTGCTTCCAGCATGTTTCCTGCACGTTTTAGATCATGAACACAGCTGATTTGTTTGATTTAGTGATGAACCGCTCCTGTAGACACTAATGAAGGCTGAGGAGACATTTCAGCAGTTAGATTAAGGTGTTAAAAAGACGAGGAGATAAGTTTTGCTTTCGGTTCTACAAACGGACACTAGGGGGTGCTATAAACAAGCTAAAACTGCCTAGTCTGCCTTTAACTTTTAACGTTACGTCTTGCTTTTTTCATGGTTTATTTAAATTTTACCCACATTTCTGTCTTTCCTTCTGTTTCTTTTATTTTTCATTTTGATTATTTTCACAACACGACACTTTTGGAGGCATTTCATCTAGATGCAAATCTTACATTTATTTGCACAGGTGTTTTTTTCCATCATATTATTTCTGTGTAACCTGTTAAACCTACTTAAATAAAAATCCAAATGCAGGAGGTACTTTATTAGTTTTGGCAGCTGTGTGTGGAGTACATATCTTTCCCTTCACCTGCACACATCCCTGCAGCCAGAAACAAAGACGCTGTGTTAACTTAAAGAGGATTAAGCTCAGCCAGCTGATTCCAACTTGGATAAACAATTCCCTCCGCCACGTGCTGAAGACCGCTGATGACTGACTCATCACGATGGTCCAAAGATAGAAGCTGTTGGAGAAACAGAGAACGCAAAGAGAAGGATATTAAAAGCTCTGTCTGTGAAATGATAGCAGATGAAAATAGGAGCATGGATGCTATTCCTGGCTGTGAGTGATGTAGGCCTACTTCATATATAAAGATGAAAGGCTGGCTCTGTGCTGCGTCTACTTCCCCGGACCTACTGCCCTCTAATAACAGCAACATTCCTGAACTTGGCCAAACACAGAAAGAGATTTAGCAAATAGGTGCTGCTCAAATTTTGGACATCATTGTAAAATATGATATCTTGTAAAGGTATGTCGCTCCCTCCCCTTCCCAACTCCTGCCTTCCTAGCTGTATCGCTAATTGCCATCCTCTTGAGGGAAGCAATTTGGATCAGCGGGGGACAAGTTTACACTGGCTGGGTGTAAAACACACCGCTCACCGCCAAAGTGCTCTAAGGAGGAATCTTTCAGGCTGCTTTAGCTGCAAATTTGCCTTTTGAAGCTGAAGGAATGCAGTCAGAGTGTTAGCTACTGGGAGCTTTCACTGCTGCTGAAACAGTAAAACGTCAAATGTAATGATAACAGTTAGACTTGTTCTGTATGTGTTGACATGATTAATTGGACACCCAAAATGTGCACAATAAGCTCGATAAGTAAATGGCCAAAGTGGGGAAAAATGTTAAAACAAAGAATCTATTTAAAGTAGCACTAAATAGTTTTTAAACTTTAAGCTAGAGCTTTAACATTAATCTCAGTGATTGTTGAGTTATAAACTTGACCAGTTTCATATTTGACACCACTCTGCAGCCCTCTGCTGGCCAGATACTGCACTTAACAGTTTTGAGGAGCGGGTAGGTGTTCTAGGGCTAGCTTTTTCAGTTTGCTGATCGTCAATAAAAAGAACAAGAAGAAGAAAAAAGAAGTTTGCTTTTTCTGTTGGCATCATGGTGGAGCCTGGAAGCAAACGTAACAGAATAATGTCTTTGGAGATGAAGCAAAAAGCTAAAATTAGAGTAAACATCGGCGCGCCCTACACTAGTTTGAGGAAGCTATGAAATCACGGGCTGATGGTGACCTGGCTTTGTTACTACTGGACTTGTAAGTAGTAATATTGTTTGTCCAACAGTGTGGATCTTTTTGATATGTGGCTTATTTAGTAAGACTTGGCTCATGTTAGCGTTAGCTCGTTGTTAGCACTAGCTACAGCAGGCTACTGCAGGGTTGTTTGCGGTAGTTGTAATTCCACTTTCAACCAGTAGGGCGGAGGAGCAAGAAACTGCTCTGTGTTACTTTAAAAATATGAAAAGTTACATAGTATGCCTTTAAAAGAGTTTTGATATACCACATTGATTAAATCTGTTTTTTTCACCGTTGTGTTTCTGTTTAGTTCCATAACCTCCAGGAAATGCAGCACAGCACATCACTTGCAACAAAGGTGTACATTCAGAGGGACTACAGCGAAGGAACTGTGTGCAGATTTCAAAACAAGTTCCCCTCTGAGCTCGACAACAGGGTGAGCACAAACCTAAAAGTCATGGAAAAACGTTCAGGTGCTCTCACACAAAAGAGCCAATAACGCAACACTGATTCTTGACTTAACTATTTGTGTTTACTTCTTTAAATACCAAACAAATTAAAGCTGGGGTCCATAGTGTGATGTCATCAAGGAGAGGAGGAGATCTTTAAATTAGAACGGCTATAAATTTGTAAAACAACAAATTTTTAGCAAAAAGTCTTTTGTTCTTAAAATTTGGAACAAATGTATAAAGTGTGCTATCACTAAAAAATAAAACCAAATTACATGAGAAAATAGTATCATTAATTTTCCATGTGTGATTTAGTTGTGTTTGTATAATTTAAAATTATTTTAAAAAGTTTTTTTTCATGCTATCTTGGTGCTCTTGAGGGCCCCCTGGTGGTGCGGGGGCCCCAAGCAGTCGTTTCACTCGTGTATGCTTCTGGTATTCACTTATCCAACAAAGGCTCAGTGATTTAATCCTATTGAAACGTTGCCATTATAAGTTACTGTAAATCTTAGTTTGCCTGAGGGTCTTGTGTTTGTTAAAAGCAAACTGGTGTTTTTGCGATTAGATCGAGAGAACTTTGCTCGAGGAGACGCTGAAGACCCTGAACGCCTACTATGTGGAGGCTGAAAAAATCGGAGGTCAGTCGTACCTGGAGGGATGTCTGGCTTGTGCAACGGCTTATATCATCTTCCTCTGCATGGAGACACGCTACGAGAAGGTAATACATCAGCGCTCACCAAAATATGTAAACACTGAAATGTTCTTGCACAACGTATTTACCAGAAGTGAAGAAAGATTGATTGGAAACTGTACCTTTGAGTTTGGGATAAAACAGAAAATCTGATTTTGATAGAGAAGCAACAGCAGGAACCTGCAGATAAGATCTGGTCCTTTGTGGCTACGCTGAAGACCACACCTGTGTGAGACACATCGGCTTATTAGGCCTCGATCTTGGGAAAGCGCAGGTGGTAAAATCTCAGCTGCCTGTTAGTCGCTGAGATGGAACAAGAACACACACTTGAATAAAAAACACACACATACACAGTGAATCTGATTAATTCCCTTTACTGCTGGCCGCTGTTTTAGACAAAACTGGAACGGCGTGAAGTTCCAACATGCCTCTTGTGTGCCGATCTCTGTCTCCCACAACATTCTTGTTGCGTTTTCTAAACATTTATTTTATCCGAGCAGTGCCAGAGCTAAAGGAGGCTTGACCAAGAAACAACAAGATCAAAAAAGAAGGGAGGTGTATTCCCGTGTTGAAGCCATGGAGAAACAGGCTGGTCCGAGGCACCTTTCATCTCCCAGTCGGCTGGTACCGCTCCATTGAGATGCCCAGATGCTATCAGCTTCATGGGAGAGTTGTTTATTTACACGGCTAACTTTTTGAATGACTGGTGATGATACCCACCCAAGTTGAGGCTGGCTGTTGGTCCACACCTGCGCCACACATCAGTGGATCTTTGATCAAGGTGCAGACTTTTTTTTTTTACATCTTGATCCATCAAATAAGAAACTATTCTGAGCTTGTCAGAACCGGCATGTTTATGTAACAAACACTTCCCCTCAATCTCAGATTTTTATCATTTGAAGACCAATTTAACGCAATTTCAACACTTTTGCAGTGGTCTCTAGGTTAAAGTAACAACAATGAGTCTCCTGCTCCTCCGCCCTACTGGTTGAAAGTGGAATTACAACTACCGTAAACAACCCTGCAGTAGCCTGCTGTAGCTAGCGCTACCAACAAGCTAACACAATTCTTACTAAATAAGCTACAAATCAAAAAGATCCACTCTGTTGCACAAACAATATTATTACTTACAAGTCCAGTAGCAACAAAGCCAGGTCACCATCAGCCCGTGATTTCATAGCCTTTTTCAGCTTTATCAAGCTAGTGTAGGCCACGCTGATGTTTACTCTGGTTTTAGCTCTTTGCTTCACCTCAAAGACATTACTCTCTTACTTTTACTTACTTACTTTTACTTAGGCTTTTTCTTCTTCTTGTGCATTTAATTGACGAAACTGACAAAGCTAACTGCACAGAAAATAGCTAACAGCTGTAATGCAGGTATAAGAGTGCCCCCTAGAACACCTACCCGCTCCACAAAGCTATCAAGTGCAGTTTTTGGCCAGCAGAGTGGTGTCAAATATGAAACTGGTCAAGTTTCTAACTCAACAATCACTGAGATCAATGTTAAAGCGCTAGCTTAAAGTTTAAAACACTATTTAGTGTTACTTTAAATGAATGCCTTGTGAGTCAATCTCTGACAAAAAAGCTCTGGTGCTCCTGTTTCAGGAAGTGAGCCAGATGAGAGGAGAGCAGAAGACGGCGGTTTTGAAGTCTTATTTCCTGATATTCGTACATCTCTCCTCTGATTGGCTAACAGCAACACGACTCTACCACTGACTCCATTTGCTCTGCAACGTTGATGTTTTATCTCCACAAATAACACAAGCCTGAAGAAGTTCTGCTGTGTGGTGGAGTTGCTAATGCTAACGTTAGCTTCTACTAGCCGAGACGTGCTCTGCTCTCTCATGGACGCTAAACCAACAACAGCTTTCCCCATCACGAGCCAAAATCGGTGAATCCATGAATGCTAACATTTATTGTGATGTAGAACTGTGAGGCTTTTCTAATCCGACAGGAAACAGTAGATTTTCACATTTACCCTGCATGTTAAACTGATCGTGAAATCATATTTTTTTTAAGTAACAAGTAAAAAATGGTTTCTCAGTGAACTTGGTCTTTAATGTAGCTTCAGAATAAGATTTGAACGGACACACTCTGTATGGGTAACTTGAGCAATATGCCAGAAATTGTATTTTTTACTACCCAAGATGCAAAGCTTTTCCCAGAGCGGCTGTCACACACGCGTCAGTTCAACAGATTCATAGCTTGAATACATGAATTTAAAATTGGGCATAAGATGACTGAGCTGCTCTGAGAGCAAAAGAGAGGTTTTACTTTCCCCTGAATCACAGCAGAGATTCATCAGAGCTTCACTCTAACTTCTTTCTGACGTTTGACAAATTGGTATCAAGCAGATGTTATTTTAGAAAAAGCTTTAAAAAGTACAGCAAAGCAAACAACTTGCAACTAGCTCAATTAATTATCAGTGACAGATGTGTTGGATTTTTTTTATTCTAGCCAGAATCAGAAATAATATTTTGTTATGCCGTAGTCTGTAGGTGTAGCAGCTCTCTGCTCAGCATGCTTAGTCTGTTGTTCTAATCTGTTAAGGATAGCTGCTGCAGTGACCTGTAGGTAAATTACAAAAGGAGGGTGTGAATCCGTCATGGTAAATAAATCACTATTACATTCAAGTTCACCAGACTGTAACCTCTGGTTATTAGTTGCTGTTTTTAAAGTCGTAACATGAAACCAGAGTTTATGCCAATGGAAGATACATGAGGATTCAACAAAACTGTGCTGGAACAAGAGGGTGTTATTTTACTGCGTTGCATCACTTCTTTAGGCCTTGTCCACACGTAGCTAGCCTGGCAAGCCATCCTATATATGTGAATATATAGTCTGGCCACGAACCATTGACGGCTCTCAGTCGTGAGGCGGGATCTACGGTTGTCTTTCAAAATGTCAGCACGCAATTGGATAGTGCTAGGACCAATCAGAGTGACGAACAACGTGACGTAATCACGGCGACGGAAAAGCAGGAGGCTTAATAGCGTCTAGCTTCAATGATTTCTGTCGTTTTTGTATGAAAAACACGCGAATATCAGGTGTACTGGGACATTGCACTACTTTGTTTGATAAAAATAAGAAGCCGCTAAGTATATCAGACAGACTTACGCACGTTGGAGTCTAAATAATCCAATGTTGATGACAAAGCCGTTTCAAACAAACGTGTTTTCCGAGTTGCCGCCATGTTGCTTGAGTTCGCGGCGTTCGCGGCGTTCGCGGCCGCAGCGCTGACGTCATCGGCTACTCCCGCTCTGTGATTGGCCCATGATATAGAGCGCTGTGATTGGCCCAACCAAAACTATAGCGAGTTGTGATTGGATAGACACAGCAGTGGTTTGGGCTGCGAGGGTTCCAATGAAGCGTGCCTAGACCAAACTCTGCAAAGCAAGAATTGGTCTAGTTCACTAGGCTAACACGTAGCTGTTTTTTTTTTAAAGCAAATAACGCTCTCCCAAAAAATAGCGTTCACACCACCTTGTTTTTAGAAAAAACTCTATCCACACGTAACCGCATAAGTGCATTGTTAAGCACATTCGTAGGCATGCCAGACCTGTAGGTGGCAGTAGTTCCCCCGAATCTAATCCATTTCCTCTTCCTGCTCAACTTCAACAAAACATGACACATGGCACCTAGCTCGCTTGTGTGGACCGATAAGGAGGTAGAATTGCTATTAACTCATTCACTGCCATTGACGACTATAGTCGTCATTTGCATTTTTTATGGGGTGGGCGTCGGAGCGAGCCCCCGCACTGTGAGAACAAACATCACGTGTCTAAAGCGGATCTTCATCCATGTATGTCACACATCACGTGATCAGGAAGCGGAAAATCAATGGATTACGAGTTTGTTTTGGGCCGCTGCTGTGAAAGAAACGATGCGCCGTACCGGAAATGCATCTGGAGCGGCGCTTGGGCACCAGATAGTTAAAGAACGGATAACGCTAGAAATACGGCGAGTCTTCCTCGAGTCTACTGTTTCTTTTGGTAGTTTGACGTTTACATGATCATAGAGCACAATGTTCTGTGACTACAGTGAAAACGCTCAAAAACGCTGGCAGTCGGGCTTTCTGATCAGAAAACGGCTGGCAGTTAATGAGTTAAATGTAGTTTTGGAGTACAAAGTCAACAAGCGTCAAAAAGCGCTAGGACGATTGATAACACGAGCACAGCTCTGAGGGCATCCATGTTGTAGCGTAAACACAGGTCGCACTTGGGCCGTCAGCATTTTTGTCGCAGACGTTATGAAACCTAAAACTCCGGTTATTTCTGTCCACACGCAAACGCTTAAAACGGAGGTTCTGAAAAGATTTGTTTTCGTTGCGGAGAGCTGTGTTTTTGTGTGGATGACGGGCCGAATCGTAGAAAAATATCGTTGTTTTGGGAGATACGTGTGGACAGGGCCTAAGAGTTGTGAAAAACAGAAAACTTGGTGCCGTTTTGGTTCATGTTGCCCTTCAGAAGCTCAAAAGTTGAGGATTTTAGTTTAACATGATGCTGAAAGTACTTTCTGTGGGTCTCGGGTCTGGACTGTAGGAGGAACTAATCAATTACTACAGAACTACGCCACAAGTATATCAGGCTGTGTTCATTCTGAACTTGTTTTAATTGACAGCTAATGTTGCCCTGTCATGACCCGGCTTGAAGCCATGACAAACATAAGGGATGAAATGCTGCAATTGAAGAATTAAAGAGTTTATTTAACAAAAACAAGCAAGGAGAAAAAACAGCTCCCACACCTGACGTGGAAGAGAGGCTGTCATCAGACTGCAGGTGGAGTCGAGTTCTTATAGACATCAAGCCCAGGTGTCATCAATCATCCTCAGACGATTCTGGCCCAGGTGCCACTAACTAACCTGAAAAACCCAGAGAAGGTCGTCACCACCCTTACAAGTGTGAAAGTTACCCATAAATGTGCACAAACACAGCCGTTTGTTTATTTATTTGAGAGGAAAAGCCCCTTTAGATATACAATCTCACTTTTAAGGGGGTCCTCCATTACAAAATCAAAAAGACAATGTCAAGACAGTCGAGCAGTTTGTAAAAGAGGGAGAATAAATAAATAACAACATGGGTTTGAATGAGCTAAGGGGAGCCCTGAAAGGCGTTATGAACGGTCATGTTACGTACCAAGGTTGATCCTGCTAAAAGAAATCTGCCTTTTAACAAAAACACAATGAAGTTGTTCGTGGATCAGCAACAAATACTTTTTTCAGTCGTCTTTTTTTTTTATTATTTTGGTTATCAATTCAAAAGATCCCATAAACTAAAGATTCCATTTTTCCATTCAACATGTTACACATCATATCATGGACAAAAGCTAAATTAGTTGACAACACCAAAGATTACTTGACCGTGTTGTCTTCGTATAATATAAAAATCTAGTCCTGTTCTATTTACAGGATTGGACTTTATGCTCTGTGAAGAAAAGCTAACAAGCTAGAGCGCAACAGGAGGGAGGTGAAAAGCTTGCTAGAGTAGCCTAACTAACTCTCAGCCAGGATGTAATCCAGCTGGAGAGGGTCTCCACCGGAGCAGCTGGTTCCAGATGGAAGCCAGGAGCCCAAGAGCTCCAGAGTCCATGTGTTCTGGGAGCTGGAGTTCTGTCTCCCAGCTTCCAGAAGTGAAACATTCCCATGCTGATCCCTCCACTTAATCTCATTCTTCCTTCAGCAGCTTGAGATCGGCTGTCCGGTTTTGAGACAAACACCTCAGTGACCTTGATATTAGAACTGGTTGTTATGTGGCCAAGATCATCATATTTACTCACCGAACAGGAGAGCCAGCTATTTTTAGAGCAAGATTGGTTTTATCAAGGCAAATTCTGAGAAACACAGGTGAGAAACGTATTCCCAAATAATCACTTCTTCTTATCAAGCATATTTCAACAATGTCTCAACTGGTTTTGAGGGCCAATGTCAAGTTCTGAATCTTGAACAAATCTGACTGGCTGACATCAATTTTGACAGATTCTGATGCCTGTCCTACAAATCCTTAAAGTTCACTTGTTTTTAAACACATTTGCAGTGGTCTCTAGTGGGAATGAATGCCTTGTGAGTCGATCTCTGTGAGAAAAAAGCTCTGGTGCTCCTGTTTCAGGAACTAGAAGTGAGCCAGAGCAGAGGTGAGCAGAAGACGGCAGGTTTTGGAGTCTTACTGGAACTGCTGAAATGTCTCCTCAGCCTTCATTAGTGTCTACAGGAGCGGTTCATCACTAAATCAAACAAATCAGCTGTGTTCATGATCTAAAACATGCAGGAAACATGCTGGAACCAGACTGCAGCGCCAGGGATGTCAGCTCCTTTTTTTCTAAGTCCAACAGGGACCGGACCGGCACTCTGGAGTTGCAAGTGTGGTATTCTGGCCACAGAGGGCGGTGGGGGTCTGAGTGACATTCCATTCACCCTGTAAAGGGTCATTTTAGCACATACTGGCTCAAGAAAATTATTTAAAAATATGAAAAAGTTGCATAGTATTGCTTTAAAATTACAAGTAAAAATGGTTTTTCAATGAACTTAGTCTTTTGAAATTCTATAATTATTATAATTATGAAACAAAGAATTCCTCAGGAGCAAAATTTGAATTGCTAGTGTGAATTAGCACTTAGCGTTTATGAGTTAATAACTGAGAAATTTTAAGAATATTGTCCAATTTCAATCATGAGCTGTGTTTTTGGGGTGAGTAGCATTGGAAACGAGGTTATTCATTTTGATTTTATGAATTAAGAGTTTATTTAACATTAAATCTGCAGTTTGATCTTTCCTGTCAAAATGGGTTTTAAAACTCATTTTTCTTTCCAGGCGGTGTAAAACTCTTTACACGTGCATAAATCATGGTGTGCCTGACTGACATGATGAGGCAGAGTTTAGGAAATGCAGGGCATGGCTGCATTGTTGGTACCCACACAAGCATATCTGAGGCTGAATAAGCTGCTCTAATGATGCCATTTTAGTTTACAGCTGCTAATTTAGCATGACTGGCCATCAGTCTGCAGCAGCCTATTGGACCACATAATAATGTTGATGGTTCTTAGCTTTTTCTTGTAGTTGCAAAGCTCAAGAATGTATACAGAAGTCATTTTTTGTGTCGAGGCATGGTCCAAGGAGCGCTGATGCACTCCACTGCTGCTCTGTGGTCGTTGCACAGTTGATGCAAAACTCACTTGCAAGACGTGATGGATTCACTGCCAGAGCAATCTAAACAAACTGTCCACTTTAAGTTTTCGAGTGTTTCCAGTTTGCTTCAACTGTTAACCAAGTCAGAGGATCCAGCCTGAGCTGTGGAACTTCCAAGTGGAAAATCTGAAGAAGACAGAACATAATCAGCTGTAGCATTTCAATTCATAAAGTCTTATTTGACATAAGTGACAAACTAGCGTACTTATGGCGTAATAGAGTTACTTATAGTTTGTATTATAATTGTCAGGGAAAGCAGTTACTTAAAAATGTGAATTATGTTCCTATTTATGCAGCTGAAAACTCATTTTTTCCTTTTTTATGCGTTGCACTTTACAGAAACCCGAGGGGGGTTTCAGTTAAAACGTCCTACTCTATGTTTAATCTCTCTTTGATTCCTGGTCATTACATGTAAACCAGAATATACTTTAAAAAAGTAACATTTATAAATCAGTCTGGATGTTTAGATAATCTCCTGTACATTTTGTGTTTTTATTAAACCTCCAATGGTTCCAATGAAACTGGATTACATCTAGCTGTAGCTCAGTTCTTACTTAAACCCACCCACCTGCACTTTTATTCCAGGTCTTGAAGAAGATATCGGGCTACATCCAGGAGCAGAATGAGAAGATCTACGCTCCCAGAGGTCTGCTGCTCACAGACCCCATAGAGAGAGGGATGAGGGTTGTATCCTTTACTTACCAGCTGTGTGCAACAAACAGGATAAATGTCTGGATGAGAACTATGGCAAGTAGAACAATTAGAGCCATGCAAATTAGGTCAAATTAAATGCAAACTTACCTTTTGCATCATTTTGTGCTGCCATGTGGGCCTCTACAGCCTCCATAAACACTTCAAACATTCTCCGTCTGTGTTTGGTTTAAGAATTATATGCCTAAAACAAGACATTTCAAAAAGTCCCCGTTTGTGACATCACAAACAGGGAAGTTACCATAGTAGGCCCTCTCAAGGCTGGAAAAACAGCAGCTCTACTCCGAGCCCCTCCCGGATATCAGCGCTTCTCAGCGGATTGATCCTTTGCACCTAAATCACCTGATCATATGGGTCTGCCACAGTGGACGTCAACAGTGAATTACAGCAGTACTGAACAGAGGGCAAAAGTGGTGACTGAGGTTGTTTTTTTGGCTACTTTATACTGGTTTCTAATAGTTCAAGTCCAGTTCGATTGTGGGAAGATTTAGCACACCTAGGTGGGGCTCATAGAGGGCGGTATTTACAAAAGTTAGTGTTAACTAGCTTACGAAGCTTAGCTTACGCTCTCCCTGCTGGGTTAGGGTCTAGGGTGTCTATGGGTTGTGGCCACTGGGTCACCGGGACCAGCTGCTACTCACACTGGGGGGATAAGATATCTCATAACGGCGAAGCTAATAATGCTAAATAAATAACGTAATCCTACATTGGAACAATACTAATAGTATCTAACAATTCACTATAGTGGACCAAAACGCATGCCTTCCTCAGTGAAAGATAGGATTATCAAGACTAAATAAACAATATAAACACATCACATTTATCATTTCAGGTCCACCGCAGTCAGCCCGTCCTCCTCATGAAAATATCTGAACATTACCCAGTAAAACGTGTTCGCTGCAAATCTGAAAATACGTTGAGGCTGCTAGTCCGTTTGATTGATCGCTGCGGTTCATCACCGTCTTCCGTCTCCAAGTTGAGTTTACACCCTTGTCTGTTAGTGCAGCCAACCGTGCAAGAAACTATTACCATATTACTGTGAAATCACCAAAATAAAAGTGATTTAAGGCTACAAACTAGCTTGTTTTGGATTAGATGGTGAAAGAGGCGTTCCCAAGAGTAACGTGACATCACGTTCATAGGGTCAATAGAAGTCTTAGTGGGGGATGGGTGGGCGTGGCCTGTTTTTCTTAAAGTGACAGAGCCCTGAAACGGCTCATTCTGGAAGGTACTGAAAATGTCAAGAATAAAACTGCTGAGATTCTTTTATATGAGAGGGATTTAGTGCAAAGGACTCCATAAACATGTTTTGTATCAATCATGGGACTACTATACTGTATGCCATAATAGGCCTCCTTTAAATGTTGTATGGAGCTACAGCTAAGAAAGAAAAGACAAGACAATACTGACTCATCTATTTAACACACCAAGTTATTAGATTTTATTGTGGCCTACTCAGTATTTCTAGCTATCCGTGTGACTCGTGGTGCTTTATTTTACGGGTGAGCTGTTCTGCTTTTAGAGTTTGCCAACACGCGTCTCTTTCTGTCAGCTGGAGCGATGACGCTGGAGGCAAAAGGAAAGAGAAAATGTGTTCAGCAGACCATCACACGGGCCTGGCTCAGACTGCCTTAAAGATCAGGCTTCAACTCAAAGGGCCAAGGTTGGACTAACACCGACGGGGATCTCCCATAAGCTGTAATATCAGTTTTCTAAAAGCCAGTTAGAGACCTCATTATCCCCCAACACAGATTAACAAGCTTGAATGTGTGAATATATGGAATATTTTTAAAGTAAACCATTCCAAGTGCTGAGGTCATGTTGAGACTTTAAGCTTTATTTTTTAGGGTATAGCTGTGATACATTGATTACATTGTAAAGACATCGCTCAGTTAAAGAAGGTTTTGTGATGCCTTTTAGACAAGTTTGTATAATGTTGGTTAATTAGAGATTTCGTTTGTCATAGTCGTTACCCGTTAAGTTAAGCTGCCGGTTATTTTTTTTTTGTTAATTTGTGTTTCACGTTTATTTTCTATTATTGTAAATAAATGTGTTTAGATCGGACCAATCACAGCGCTCTATGTTTGTAGAGAGACGCTGAGTGAGCTGAGCACTAGAGCTGCGACTGAGCAAAACTACAAAGATGGCGGCGGCTCAGCAATGGTGCTCATTTCAACTGGCTTTGGCATCAACTTAAGCCTGATTTATACTTCGTCTGCGTGGGTACGGAGACACGTAACGCCATTATGCGTCGATGCAAGGGCGACGGAGACACGCCCAACTTTTTAACTGTCCATCGAAAGTGCCGTAGACCACAAGTGTGTGATTGGTCAGAATGCCGCTTCCTCTCTGAAATACATAAACACACAATATTATATACACTATCGTGGACGGGAGACATGACTGTAATGGTAGCAGGATATCCTCGGAAAGCGCTACGTCCTCTGTTGTCCTGGCGGGGACTTGCTTTGCATCACTGCTGGTGACGGAGATGTTTGAAGGGAAAACGTCTACGTCAGTGCCTGTGAGACTTCGCAACTGAGCTGACGGGGATGTGTAAATCAAGCTTTAGGCTTGACGGTGTATGGTAGACCGCCCCGTTAACTAATTTCTGTAGCGATGAATACGTCACATTGTTTGTTGCTCTGATTGGTCCTAGCACTGTCCAATTGCATGTGGAGTAACGTAGATGCCGCCCCTGCAACTGAGCTCTGTCTATGGGTCGTGGCCAGACTATAGGATTATAGGATGGCTTGCCAGGCTAAGGTTCATGTGTAGATTGTAGTATTTGCTGCAAACGACACATACTGGTACTGAACGGGTAGATCCGTGATTTTTTAAATTACCGTGTCTATCCTTTCCCTTTTTTTTTTGTACAGCAGTTTTTATCTCCTTGATCCTTGACCTTCCGTGTATCTCCAGCTGGAGATCAGCGTGTTTGAGGACCGGGGCTCAGTCGGAACCAGTCCCAGCAGCAGCATGTCGTCGTGCGGCAGCGCTCGGTGACTGGAGGGGCAGCGCCAGGCTTACGGGTACCACCACAGGGGCAGCGTGACACTCACCAATATCCGCATGCTGAAACATGAGAGCACCAGGTTCTAGGACAAGAGGAGGAGAAAAAAGGCAAGGAGGTGATCCACAGCTTTCTCGCTCAACCTGCTGGGGCCTTCAACATCCCATCCTGGAAGGAAGAGATGGCTTTTATGAACGCTTCGGACGCAAGTGCACCAGAACCCACATACGCACGGGAAACATAGCAAATTCTCTTCAGTTCCATGTCTTTTAGTTCACCATTTCTTGTTTGTTTGCATCCTGTGTTTTCATAAATCAGTGTGTTTCAGCAAGCTCAGACTGAATCAGACAGGATGTTATTGTGTTTTCATGGGAGGCCACTGTCGGTCTGTTTATCAGCTGGTTTATTCAGCCTATTCTGCTCTCTGGAGCAGCTCTGACATCTGAAAAAAGACCATTTCCAGCCTCTGTTCTTGCTGAATGACCGCATGTGTGTCAGGTGGTTGAGGTCAAGCTGGTCTGAATGGTGGCAAATTGGGTCTGAAATCTGTTCTCGTGCATTCTGCGTTCAAACCAACCAGCTGACAGAAAACTCCTTGAAATATTTATTCTCTGCAGTGGATGGAAGTGATCCAAATCACAGCTGTAGCTCACACACACATGCACGCGCGCGCACACACACACACAACATGCATTCCTGCAAACATTTTGTTTTCTTTGGAGTCTTTCAGGCAGAAATGATTTTGTATGTGTTCTCTCAGCTCACTGGGAACACAAGCAAACTGAAGCACCGAGAGGTTGTGTTTGTTTTCTCTAAATGTGAGCTTTTCTACCTGTGTGTGTGTGTGTGCGCGTGTGTGTGCCTATGCCATTAGTTCCAGCTTAATCTGAGATGAAAGCTTGTAAGATGTTAAATCGGTGCTCTGAAGAGATATCCCTGCTCCTGAGGAAGCTGAAAGAGTGTGTGGGCTGTTATCAGTAAAGCTAAATGATTTATGGAATCTCACAGGAGAATGGTCCCACACAGAGCTGAGGACTTGAACCTTTCATAGGCTGTTTTCATGGCTGTCATGTGGATGCAGACTGTCTTTAAATATCCAAAACAACAAAAATCAAAGATATAAAGCAGAAGTTTGGCACATCGTGAGATATTGTGATTTGACAGGGACATAAATGTGTAGATCTCTTGGGGTTAAAAACAGCTGATTGCAAAAAAATATGTCCTACAAAAATGACAGCATTCATAGATCATTTTGAACATCAGAGCTTCCAATCTAAATATGTTTGTACCTGTTTGCAGAAACTGATGAGATAAAATCTTAATAGTCACACAAGAACCACACGTTTGTTAAGAACACCTGAGCCCTGCTGAAACAGCTGGTTTCAGATTCTTCTCTCATTTCTGACGTGACCAGTGGCGCCCCCAGGGCCACCCCACCAACCACACCCAGGGAAGACCAGTGTTCTTTAAAAAGGCATAATGTTCACACAAACCATAACTTTATGAAAATGAATAAAGGTGCATTTATTGCATCACTACAGGCTAAACGTTCCCAGAGTTACCACGAGGATCAATTTGGGTTGCCACCTCAAACTTTTCTCTGGCCCCATGGCCACCCCATATCTTTTCTAGGGGCGCCACTGGACGTGACGCCATTTTTGTTCATTTTCTAATCCTTTAAACTTCAGTTTTGTTTTCATAAACTCATCTCCACCCGATCAGCTTCAGGAGTGAAGCCCTTTCTCTTTATTCGTGAGCAAACACACCTTCCTGGTTTCCTCCCCATAGACATTTAACCACAGCAGGTGAGTTCAGCGACGCTTGTGTTTAACCTCCTGTGCTTTCGTGGATGCCTTCATGTTTCATCCCAGTGGAGTGGATATCCAACCTGGGGCTGATGGACCAGTTTAAACAAGACTCAACACTGCCAATAAGCACAAAAATGAGCTCATTGGACCTTTTTTTTATGAATCAACTTCAATTAAATTACAGGAGAAGAATTTGTGCTTGTCGACCCACATTTGTATAACGATTAACTTCTTAATTCTAATGAATTCCATAAAATCACCGTTGTTAGTAAGATTTTCATCACTGAATAAATGTTTCATATATTTAGATCTTCAAGAAAAAAACAACAAAATAATATATTTTTGCATTTTTGTGAAGCAGCTGCATAGTGCTTATCGTTTGTAATGAATGATGATTGTTTATCTTTGAATTTTGTGTTTAAAGTGTTGTTAATGTAACTTTGGATGTTGATAAAAAATAGTGATGATGATAATCGGGCAAATGTTTTATTGCTGTGGTCAAAAATTATGAAGGTTGCTGGTTCAAATCTCAGTGGACCTCTTTGTGTTTGTTCTGTGCACGTGTGGATCATGTCCCTCACATAGGCCTTCGAGTCCAAAAACCCGGAGGACCCGGAGACTGTTGTGTTGTTATTGATGTCTTTTTTCCTCAACCTTTATTTGCAAAAATGAACAAATACAAACTTTGCTACTGATGTCTTTTGTCCTTCGGGCTTGCCCTAGAAGGACACGCAAGCGTTTATGGCGGTTGGCATAGACATGTATATAAACACTAGATGGCGAAAGCGGGAGTCGAGGGCGTAGCTAAACGGCGGCCATCTTACCTCGGACAGCTTACGCTCCATTCAAAATGGTAGCAGATGCAAGGTCAGTGAACAACTTAAACAAAAACACTCTTAACTCGATTAAATATTAACGGACTCACAAGCGGGTTGCCTTATTACAAATCTTAATCAACACATAGGCTTGAGACGACATATTTGCACATTTTTAAATTAATGGGCCCAATCCATATTTTACAGCCACATCTCTGGCGTTTGTAACAAATCAAACCGTTTGAAAATCAGCTGAAAATTGAGAAAGTTAGTTATTTAAATAGTTCATGCACCATTGACACCAATGTTACGAGAGCAGGCAGCTGTCTGAAGTAAGATGGCCGCCACGTTGCTACGTCGCACTCCATTGGCGAACAGCGCGGGTGAGCCATCTAGTGTTTATATACATGAGGTTGGAGGTTGACATAAACACGGCAAACACATTTTCTTGACGATCCTTTTCTTTATGTGTGGAGAACAGTGTAAAAATAAAAAGAAACGACGTGTTCATACGAAAATAGCTGGCTCAATATGAATATGAATGAAAGGCCACCCAGCCCCTATCGCCTCCTGTGGCCAGAATACTCCACTTGCAACTTCACAGTTGCCGGTCCAATCTGTTGGGACTTTGAAAAATTCAGCTTGACCTACCTGGCTCTGCAGTTTGCTTCCAGCATGTTTCCTGCATGTTTTAGATCATTAACACAGCTGATTGGTCTAATTTAGAGATGAACCGCTCCTGTAGACACTAATGAAGGCTGATGAGACATTTCAGCAGTTAGATTAAGGTGTTAAAAAGATGAACGCACAGCGAGGAGAGATACGTTTTACTTTCAGTTTCGCCAACGAACACTAGGGGGTGCTAAAAAACAAGCCAAATCTGACTAGTGTCCCTTTAAAGCAGATTTATTTAATCTTTTTTTTTTTTGCTCATTTGTGTAAAACTGTGTTTTTCATTTATAATGCAATTATTTTGTCTTTTACCACATTTGAAATTGGCACAAGTCCAAAACCTAAAGAACCCTGATTTTACATGATATTAAATAAAGTAATTTACATACATTTTCACTGCTGATGAAGAGAAGTTATTTAGTTTCCTATGACAGATTAAGAAATCTGATAAGGTTGATGCTTTTCTGAAAGAACATCAGTCTATTCGTGTCTAAAATGATAAATTTCAGGTTGCACAGCAGCAGTTCAGACTGTGTCTGCAGGAAGTCTGCAGGTAGGAAATTCAGAATTAGGAGCTGAATGCCGTCACCTTGAACTCTTTTTTTAATCTGATTTTGGCCTCTTGGGGATGTGGCTCAGAACACTTTAAAAGAGAAAGTGTCGATATAACCTTCACTAAACTGTACCCTGGACACGGATTCTACTTCCATCAGCTAAGCTAACGCTATGGAATCTGAGAACACGGCTTCCCTTCGGTCTGTTTTAATTTATTTTAAGTGATAATTATTCAAATGTTCTTTAATAAAGCAGCTCGCACATTTTTCCTGCAGCCAAAACAAAATGCACTGATTGAATTTAGCTGTCTTCTTTTTGGGAAAAGCTTAAACTGACAACGAAGGCAAGAAAATATATTTAGACCAACATTAGCATTAAATAAATCATCTTTTTCTGCTGCTTTGTTGCAGCTAATTAATTTAGACTGGAAAAGAAAAATGATAAAACTCAACAAGTTAAATTAAAATTGTATTTGTTCCTGCATTTTAAATTCTGCATCAAAGGCATTAGAAGCTAAAGAACAAAATTCTGAATCAAATTTTTTCAAAGCAGTGAAAAATTTGATTTTTCTATAAGTTCAGAAGCTGGGAAAGGTTAATAATGAAAGATGGTGGTTTTAACTGTTTTTGATGCATTAGAAAAAAACTCACTTAGGTTATAAATAATCATGCACAAACAGATTAAACATAAGACTCATTAAATGACTAAAACATTTATATCTGTGGAAATGTGCTCCTTTACTGTGTTCACACTTTGAGAAAGCTGTTATTTTTGCCACATCGTAGTTAGACGTTTTTAGAACCAAAATAACTGTAAAAGAAAAAAGATGTAAATGCACGTAACAAAATTCAATTTTCGACAAGTTTACTAAATAATGATCAGACTTTGATTAACGTCTTGTTGCAGGACTCACAGCTCAGAGAGAATTCTGGGTGTTTGATCCATCACAGCTTCTTCATAAGACCAACCGTTGGTGATAATGTTCTGGCAGGTCTTCAACCTTCATTAAGATCACAGGAGCTCGGACGGCAGGAGTGATGAGAGCAAGCTGGTATTTTCTCAAAGACGTTAAAGCACTGAAGAAACACCTCAACACCTGTGGTCAAAGGTCACTCTCACGCTAAGATGTTCTCCTCTTCAACAAAGGCCATCATTCTCCCTCCAAGGCTTTTCCTCTCGTCTGCTAAGATATTGTTATTAAAACAGTTTGGACTTTCCGAGTTTTAAGAAATGTTGATCTTTGGCTGAACACGGTTCTGTCTGTTCCACACCGCCCGCCTGCTCCTGTTCTAACGGCTGACAGGAAGTGGGCTGCTTAACCTTTTCCTGCTGTTTGTTTTCTGAGTCACAGATTGAAGGAGAAAGAATAACTCTCTGGAAGTGATTGGACTAAATGTGTATTCTTTAAAATGAAATTAAATCTGTATTAAACCGGTGGGTCTGTTTAACAAAAATACTGG
>SSNS01000112.1:207580-230697 GCA_006937985.1 Aphyosemion australe
GCACCCTTCAATTGCGTGTTCCCAGACAGTGGTCCGAGTGCGTAGGGTGTCCGGATTTTTAAGTGCGGATGGTGACCACGCCCCTTTTGCACCCTTGATCTCCACTTTGCCCAAGGGTATTACCAGTGGCGGCTGGCCACTAGAGGGTGATAGGGCGCTGCCCCCCCCAGTGTTTTCCCAGTGTTTTTAATTTTTATTAAAAAAATAAAAAAAATAAATTAACAATAATCACATATTCTAAGTTAATTGTGTGTTTTGTAACAAAAAAATCATATATATATATAAATCGATATCATTGGTGAAAAGCTCCCTGACGAGCGGCGGAGGCGACAGAAAGATCGCCCAAGCCTGAGTGCAGCAGCCTGAGCCAGCCAATTGCTTCATAGCAACGGCCGGGAATGCATCCAATCAGCGTCGTCGATTCGGAAGCCCGAAGTGCGGTAGAGCTACCGCCCAAGGCTGGTCGCTGTTGCTCGGGTCGAGCTCGGCTCGAGCCAGATATTTGGTGGTGACGCAGACGCAGTGATGGACGTGAGTGGGCCTACAACGAGCACAGCTACCGGATCTCAGCAGTCGCTGAATTCAGTTCGGTCTCTTCTCCAGTATCCGCTTGAGAGGAGAACAATGGTTGAAAAACTTAATATCAAAGAGCTTGGACCAGATCAGCCCGACGTAAAGATAAGCCAGCAAGACAAGGAGAAAGGTAAACTGTACACGCGAGGCTTCTCCAGAAATGTTTTATTGTCCAAAAACTGGGAAAGATAAAATTTGCAAGAGGATGCTGATGACATTATTTCCTATGAAAGTGTTTACTATATGTACTTATCTGTTGTTTTTTATTTATCATATGACAGGTATATGACACCATGAGCCATGCAAAAGAGCGATTCTCTTTTACCAAGCACCTCGTTAGTGCCACTCTGCTACAAAGTGACTTGTTTGTGCAACACACAGCGCAGTTCCCAGATGCAGCACTGGCTACCACTGTAGAGGCCTACCCCATGTTGAACAAAGCTAAGCTCAGAACAGAGCTATCCCTCATCTATGAGAACCATGAGTTCAGGGCTTGCAGTGGTGCACTGACTCTTCCAGTTTTTCATGGAGAACAATCTTCAAAGCACCTTCACAGAGACAGAGCAATGGCTCAAGTGCCTTTTCTGAAAATATGTATTTTAAAATGAAAGAAGATCATTTTATTATACGATTAATGATATTTATTCATGCTCAGAATGTTTTTAGACTAAGATTTAATGTCGAAAGCAATGGATTTAAATGTAATCAAAACATTGTTTGTTTGAAAGTTGTTAATAAAGATTCTTTTAAAAGTAACACAAACAACGACCAGCATCCTAGCATGCGTCGTGGTTGATGACGAAATGCTCCCTGGCGTAGGGTGCAGTGCGAGTATTGGGATCGGGCCACAAATTCACATCAATGCAAAAAAAACAAAACAAAGCAGAACCATTGGTGCCACCCAGGCATAAACCCCAACCTGGGCCACCCCATTTTAAAAGGCCTGGACACGCCACTGTCTTGAAAGTTCTCCATGCTAACCTCAAGACTGGGAGGATTTAGGAAAAATAAAATCTGAAGAAAAGGAAGGGTTTCTCTGTGCACTTCACGAGTTTTTTGTGTGACTCTTCTTTTCAGAGGATATTTATTTGTTCATCATAAAGCTGCCCTGAAAACTGCATTTGTTTTTAGCTTCAGAGTGACTAAGAGGCTCTGTTCATTCAAAATGCTGCATAACAACACAACACTAAGAATAGAATAATATAAATTAGCATGCTTTTGTCAAAGGGCAAGGTAAATTACATTATTTAAAAGCAAGACTGAGTCACTGCATGACATTTAGTTTTTCATCTTAATTCTTCAAACAGCTTTTAAATAAATCAAGTGTGAGATCCTGCAGAGGTGAATCTGTCAGACGAAGAGATATATATGATTGAATCTGTTTTCAATACCCAACACCACGTTTAGGACCAAAGGAACAGATAAAAGAAGATGAAGGACTTCATCTCACCTCATTAACTATTATAACCGAGTCTTTCAGGAGTCATGTTGAAGAAGAGATGACTGAGTGAGAGAGCATGAGATTAGATTAGCAAACTGTGCAAAGAATTTTATTATTTTATGTAGTTTACTGAACGTTTTTTATTTATAAAACTAATAATTCAGACTGAAGGGTGTTTCTGTAAGATTTTTTTTTTTTTTTTTTTGCATTTCTGGAAACAACCGAGATGTTCACCTCATGCTTAGATTTATTTTATGCACATATCCTTCAGTCAATTACTTCTGCATAAATCTACACAAACATGGTGGAATAGTAACCTAGAACTCTAAAATAAAATGACTTGACATTTTCAGACAGTGAAATAATGATTTTATTTCAGCCTGCACCAAATAGCTTTGTAATTATGCTGACTCGTGAACAAATCGAAATAATAAACTGAAGCTCTGCCTAGAACGACTTATTGGCATGAGAAGATGAAGCTGAAAGGAAAATGACCACAGCCGAGTAGACGGGCAGATATTTACACTATTTATTACCCACCGTGGACACAGTTTACTAATCTAATTTCATTCAAATCGGTGCGGTCCTCAAGAACCACTGGATGTGATTTATTGAAACTATTAATCAATGAACGCACATCTGTTGCTGATTAACATTCTGAGTTAACCCATTTTCAGACAGCTTCCACGTCTACTCATAAAAACAAAAATGGCTAACTTTGCCTGATACTGAGCTAAACTACTGGCCATAAAAGCTAAGAGTCAACCTCATCACATACTCTGAGCAGTACATTAACAACACGTAGGCCTACAGATTTACATAGAACTTTATTAATCCCTCAGGAAGGTGAAATTTAGTAAAGTGACTGTGTGTATTTTTCCTGGCAATAGGGGGCAGTACAGACCTTACCAACGGATGGCCATTAGGGTCAAAAATCCCTGGGAGCGCAATTTTCGAACAAGTACTTTGTCAGATTGTTCAACCTCCAGCAAAAAAACAAGCACATCAGACTCCCTTTCATCACTGGCAACGAGCGAAGAGGTAAATGTGTTAAACAATGTTCATGAATGGTGAAAGTTTCGTAACCGCTTGTTACAAATCTGTAAATGTGTTTTGTCCTCACGGGCTCCCGTAGAAGGAAACATTGCATCTAATATGGCGTCGCCCAGAGAATTAGACCCACGCCGATGTATGTTATACCCGATTTTAATGGTTATATATTATGCAGCCGCCAATATTTTTCAACAACTGGGCATCATTTAATTCATTTTCAACATTTCGATGGATATTTCCAGAGATTTACAGTAAAAACTACACATTGTCACTTTAAAGCAGACGTTCACTGAAAACGAATAGGCTAATGCTATTTTCTGCAATAGCCGCCAAAATACAATAGTTGGGGAAATGCACAAAAGAGACAGATCTACGTCACATTGTAAAATTTATATTCATGAACTCACCCACCTTGGCTCACGACTGCGAAAGGCTTTGTTGACTTTGCTGCGAGGTTAGAGCAGAGCGCGTCTCGGCTAGCAGAAACTAACCGTTAGCTTTAGCAACTACACAACATGGCAGAACTCCTTCAGGCTTGTTATTTGTGGAGATAACAACATTGCATTTTTTATCCAAAGATTGAATGGAGGCAGCGAAAGAGTTGCTGTAGCCAATCAGAGGCGAGATATTCGTAAATCATGAATATTAATGAGTAAGACTCTAAATCCTACCGTTTTCTGTTTCCCTACTCCTCAGTCTAACTTCTACTCCCTGAAACAGTAGCACTAGAGCTTCTCCAGAAAACGACTCACAAGGCATTCATTCATAATAGAGACCACACCGTATTTATTCAAATAAGTGTATGCCCACACTTGTACCACTAAGCTGTTGGTATCAGCCCTCTCCGTCTTATAAATCACTGACAGTTTATTGAAACTTTCAGGAAGTAATGAAAAGCTGCCGAGTAACTTTTAAAGTCAACTCCATTCAAAATGACCTTTACAGCTTTTAAAGTTTGGTAAACACCAAAATGGCCATAACTCAGTCCATTGTACAAATACCAACATAACATTTGATGTGGTAGCAGCTGAGATAGCATTTTTTATTACACCAAAACTATAACTGCATCATTTTTCAACATAAAATGACACAAGTTTAAACCCCTACAAGGTGGTAGATGATATGCATTCCTTTTAAAAAAATCTTTTTCTTTGATTTGTCCCACATCTGTATGTTCTGCATCACCCGTTGCATCTGCAATCACTATTTTCAGCAGTTTGTGTTTAATGGTGTAAAGCAGGAAAATATGGCTTTTAGATTGTCTTGTTTACGCCGTCGTTCCACACACACCAACACCCACTGGGCTCCTTTGAAAATCACACGCTGAAGATTTTCGTCAAGGTTTTATTGTGTGCATTGGCTCATATTCATCCCAGTAGCGAATCACACAGCTGGAACGTCTCAGACCCAAACAGTGGAGTGCTGTGGCAATGTCAAACACACCAACACACACACACACATCCTCCTTTCTGCAAATCACTGGATCACAATAACCAGAGAGGAAGACTCTCCCACCATGCACTCACATCAGTCCTATTTTTTTAAACTTGTGCTACCACGTATATGAAGTGTTAGCACAACCAACATTTTATCTTTATTCGTGTCTCTCAGAACACAGAAATGTATCTGAACTGACATCAGTGTCATAATATGATTCAGAAACCTCATGTATGTTTAGGTGGATAGAAGAGAAATACTTTACATTGTGTTAAAATGCATATTAAATGCACACAGTTAGCAAAAATCAGTCTTTGTGAACTCTTGTCTTTTTAAAAACTTCAGAATAAGCTAAAAATCAACTGTACAACAGAAAATAATAAAGTAGAATCCCACAGCGATGTAAATAAAACAGATATGACTGTTGAGAAGGAAACCATGACCAATAAGGTTAAAACACCAATAAGCATGTCTTTCCAAAGGGTGTAACGCTGATGAACACTTTTCATCAGTGTGTTTTTTTATTTTATTTTGGTCAGGAGTGTGACTTTCACAGAAAAAATAAAATAACTGCTGATTCAGTATCCTCTTTACAGCGCCATTAAAAATATTTGAGTGGAAGCGTGATAAACTCTCCACAAAGCTTTTGATTTACGCAGACAAGGCATTAAAACAACATGAATCCAACAATAAAATAATAACGCATTGACAGTTTTATCGTGTGTTTTTGTGACCTGATGCTTTTTTAAATAGAAAACTGAAATTGTTTCAAATGACTGGAACTCGTCTGGCTGATTATCTTGCTACAATGGAACGCTCTCGTTGCAATGTTCTGCTGGGAAAACCTGCATGTTTGCACTAGCATGGATGTTCCTTTGGCAATCTCCACCTACCTTGACTATCTTGAATACCACAGCAAACCTCTACAACAGCAGTCGCCTCCGAGACAAACCCAGACCCTGTAAAAACCTCAAAGATTAAAATCCAAGCTCACAAATTAGATGTCATCAGTGGGGGTGGAAATCACCCTGGACACCGATGACAAATAAGTAATGATGTCATTTTTGCATTCTCTCTTTTTGACCTGAACCACGTGAAATCTGAGAATGAGTCTACATCATGGAGTCAGACAGGTTCTACTGGAGTGATTTCTTAAATCTACAAGTCTTACGGTTGTCAGGTCTAGGTGTGGCATGGGAAACTGGACTCAGCTTTAATCAGTTACCTACTTCACACTGGAAGCATCAGCAGCGCGGAACGTCACAGCTTCAAATAGAATCCATTATAAGCCTCTTTTATAAAACAATGCTGCTAATTTGCCGAGGCAGCATCTGGGAGCATACGGTCTTTTATAAGTGGTCAGACCGTGGCGATAATGTGGCGCAATCATGTCCTTTGGACAAAGGATTACGCGATGGCAGTCTCTGCGGACTTCCGTGTATCTTGAACATAACTTGCTTTTTATTGCGATCGAAGCCGCGTTCGTTAAGTTTTTTTGACAATCCGCTCCTAAAGGCGGCTGTCCTCCACAGTCCCCGTGCAGCCTATGGTGATCTGAGCTCCAGGTCTAACGGATAGAAGCTCCCGGAGCTCAGCATCGCTCCAGTTTATCATCTCAGCTGGTTCTGTTTAAAAAAGCGAAAATTACGCCCGTGTTTACTTTCATTTTCAACACAGTAACACCGGCCAGAGCTCGGCAGTAACTCTCCACGTGATCATGACACCTCCCTCTGTTGCGCCAAGGCGTAATGTGCATTCACAAGATTGGTGTTGCAGCAATATTACTACCAAGCGCGGCAGCACAAATGCCGCAAAATTCCTGCAACATCATGCCGCCACGGCAGCCTTTCAGCGACGCTGATGCTTGTGAAGTAGGGGTAAAGGCTTTAGAACGACATTGCCACACAGGCAGAGCTTAATTTGAGCCGGATCTTGCCGGAACAGGATCCGGGAACTGTCTTATTTTGAAGGGACGCGTTCCGGTAATTGTCTGCTAGGATCCGTTAACTCGCGCTGCTACCTCATGATTACAATGGGTAAACGAGGACGCTGTGTTGGTCAGGGACTTACGACTGAGTGGTTCATTTGTCCAATCTCATACCTAAACTTTTCGCTTTTCGGCAAAATCGCCGTTTTTAAGCCAAATAAGCCGTTCTGGTTTCAGCAGTCAACAAGGGAAGGAGGGGATTCATCTTGGTTACAAACGATCTTTGTTTTAGCGTGTCGTCATTTGACCAATCAGACGCTTTGGCAGTGTCGCACCCGCACGGCGCTCACGAGCAGCGGCTTTGAGCTTAAAGTTTGTCAAATCAAACAAATTCACCACTAAATAACACGTTTTTCTGTCGAGGACTGTAGCAGATTTACCTCCTTTCAGCCTTTAGAGATTTTCCCCCGAGGCTCGTCGTGTTTTTATTCAAGTCAAGTTCGGAGTTTAACATAACCACCGCCAGTATTTAACTCCGTTAAAACCAGTAGCTGTATAAATGAAAGGTTAAAACCTAATATTAACAACATAAATACTTTTTTCTGGTGAGAAATGGCCACCAGCATGCTGCAGCCTCACTCATGTAAAAGTCATCCTAATATATTGATCTGGGCAGCGGAAGATTTAAGGAAGCTGGAGTACAAACACGTGATGAGATCATTTCATTCTGCAGCACTAAAGCAGAGTTGTAACATTTTGACCTTAGCAGTGGTTTATTAAAGTATTCAAGCAGCTCCAGCTCTTCCTAAACATTTAAACCAACTCATCAGAGCAGCATGAACACAGCAATAACCTCCTAAGGACTCTGGAATATGTTCAGATGTTTTCATGTTTGGTGTTCTGTGAGTTAGTCTCACAGTAATTCTTAATTATATGATGATCCCTAATCATTCCCTAATCATTTGTCAAGCATATTTTTTCTTTTGTTCTGAGCAGAGGGACTGTCTAAACCTCATGGTAGAAAATGGTTTGCATTTTGCAAAAAAATCACATTGATGGTTTTTTGTAAGTATTCCAACAAATTATTGTAGCAATAAAAAGTATGTAAATGTCAGAGGTCCCTACAAACCCACTGATGCAACTGCAGTATGCGAGGAGGACCTTGTGAGAAATGTGTGTAAACTTTGAGAATGTGGGCACAATTATAAATTATTCGTCAAAAACTCCATTAATCTTGAGCCGGCGCCGCCCCAAATTACCTTCTATCACAGAACTGGTTCAACATCTCTGTGGACTCACTCACACATACAGTATCCTTATGTTTATCATCTTCCCTGCACTGTTGCATTATTCATAGATTACAAACAGCATCCCGCCATCCAAGACAGATGGTCGGGCATATGTTTTCTCTATGTGACCGCCTCTTTAGACCATGCACGTTCGTGTACACATACACTGCCCACACAGAACCTACAGCTTCCTTAGCTCCCTCATAAATCCAGAAAGAAAAATTAGGTACAACATTTTGTGGATTGGCGTAGCAGCGTGGTGGATCACAGATTGGGCCTTAGAGTATGTGCGGTGGCTCTACTGTAGCACCACTTACTGACCTGGCATCAGTTAAGTCCCACTAAAATAAATGCCAGGCGATGACATGGGGGCTCCACAGGTGTCGCAGTTACTTCTGATCTCTGTAGCTCCCAGCGAGCATGCTCCCTGCATGTTTCTTTAGAGTTCAGAGGGGGCCGGGAGCCAGGAAGTGACATACAGCAGCAGAGATGATGGGGGGAGGCGGTGAGACGTAGAAGAAAAAAACACAGCAGAGATCCATAGAGAAGAGGAGAGAGCATCTCTCTTTTTTTGAGGGGGGGAGAAAAGTTTACAGGTAGAGTTTCTGTACATCTCTGCACAGAAGTGATAGCTACAGCAGTCCCGTCTGCAGTTGGGCGGAGATGAGTAGTAGGATAGAAAAAGAAAGCGTGTGGAAAGCGTGGCGTTCACCAGAGGACCGTGTACCACCAAAGTAAGCCACCTGAGCTGCAGAGGAAAGTAGACAGACAGATTAACCAGAGAGCTAAGAGATACGTTGTTTACATGAGGACGTCATGCAAGATGATGGAGAAATTTTAGTTTTCATTCAAAATCATTTGAAATACAATCGGCCATGTTGAGTTTCACATGCATGCTGAACATGAAACTAGTCTTTTACCCCTATTTCCTGCATTAGCCACCAAAGGAAAATAGAAGGTAAAACGCTCAGGTCAGAAAAAGTCACACAGATCTACATCACACTGTAAATTAGCAATCATGGATGCACCCATCTTGGATCACGATGAGGGAAGGCTGCCAGGAGAGAGCAGAGCATGTCTCGGCTAGTAGAAGCTAACTGTTAGCATTAGCAACTCCACAACGTGACAGAACACCTTCCAGTTAGAGTTATTAGGGGAGATAAAACATCAATATTGCAGAGTGAATGGAGGCAGTGGAAGAGTCGCGTTGCTGTTAGCCAATCAGAAGCAAGATATTCAAATATCATGAACATCAATGAGTAAAACTCCAAATCCTGTTGTTTATCATCCCCCACTTTTCCCGCTTACTTCTACTTCCTGAAACAGGAACGCCACAGCTTTTTTCCACAGAGAACAACACAAGGCATTTATTCATGCTAGAGGCCACAGCAAATGTATTAAAATAACGAGTGTAGGTCCACTTCAATGAATCATTTCCTCTAGCAGACCCTTCCTTTGATCTCCTGATGTTGGTAAATCAGCTAAAGCTCTGTCAGGACCACTCACCCACACAGGCCGAGCCGTCATCGTTCGGCTCAAAGCCCTGGTTGCATCTCCTTTTGGCACGGCACTTATAGCTGCCGTAGGTGTTGGTGCACACGGGACGATCAGAGGGGCACACAGTGGGGAACTGGGTACATTCATCTTTATCTGAGGGAGGGACGGGAGGGCGAGGAAGGTAAAGGCTTAGAGGAGAGTTACAAAGACAGGTGCAGGGTTCAGGTGAAGGAAACGTCTCTTCTCACCTGTGCAACGGCCATTCTCGTTCAACGCAAACCCATGACCGCACTGGAAGACACAGATCATTAGTTTTATTCAAGAGCTAAATAATTAGTAATAAACCACCTAGTTCTGATCTTGCACCAGTTCTACAAAACTCTGTGGCAACTATTCAACAGGTCAACATCCATGCTAGAGTTGTCTCTATGAGTAGACCCTAAAGACATGTGCCTTTTTTCAGAAGTAGAACATTCTGGGCTCTAACAGAACCAAGTTTTGATTTGACATTTGCAGTTTTATTTTTTTACCTCTATTTCAACAGTAGGAGTGACTTCCTCCTCGTCTCTTGGATAGTGGATCTCCAGCACTGAGTTGATCTCTGACGGCTCCAGGGGACGGGCTATAGAGCGTCCATCTGGCCAGTAGACCTCAACATTTGTGGCCACATCCTTTCCTGTCAGGTAGCAAATCTGAATAAATTACACTGACTCTTGTATCACATATGACTCTGTTGTTCCACCATCTGCACAGATTGTACTTTAATCAGGCACAGAGAAGACTTATCAGAATGGGACACACTCTGGTCCTTGACATTTCCTACAACAAATCACTAACTCAGTCAGACAGGTGTGCTGGCAAAAAATGAAACATTTCTCCTGCTTCAAACCCAAACAATAATCTCTCATACATGTGCACCAAATAAATCCTGGAAGTCTTGCCTGAAGCTACAATAATGTGGAAAGTTTGCTGTTAGCACATAATATGAAGCCTGTAGAAGCTGATACCAGGGGCCTCATTCATCAACCGTACTTACGAACAGATCTGTGCGTATTTCGTGCGTGGGAACGATTTTGCGCATATAAGAACAGCTCTGACCGTGCGTAGGAACAGCATCTAGTGGCAGAACGAGGGAACAGCAATTCTGAAGGTCTCAGTGATCCACACGTGATCCTCATCCACTAATTATTTTACCTGATAAATAAATATTTAGGTGGATAAACAGCTGTGTCACATTATTGGTGCTAAAACACCCGTGACCCACGGGAATCTGACATTGTAGAACGGCTGATTTCGTGTTATTTTGTAATCACAATGTTTACTCTTCCCATTTTTATGATGTTTTAAATCATTTTGAATTTATTTATTTATTATGTTTTAACTTAATTTAATTATTTTAATTGTCAAGTGTCCGGTGTTTCGATCTCACTGTCAATAAAGTTTTTCTCTTTTTTCCGGGAAGAACCCAGGGAATCCCCTCCCGACCTGAGGACGTAGTGTGACCAAATATGGTTAATTGAGGGTGTTTCTGTATGTAAATGACGGTACACGGACACGCGCGCCTGAATGCGCACAGGTGGGATTTATCATCAGACGATTGCGGAGGAACATGCGTACGAGAGGCCACCGCATGTTTCATAAATCAGGACATTGACTGTTCGTACACACATTCTAAATTTCATCCGTAGGAGGGAATATAGGAACGTTTCCACCAATGTTTGATAAATGAGGGCCCAGGACTGGATGACCACCAGCTAAGTGTCCCAGAGAGGAGCTATAAGGAGGTCTCACTGCTAATTTCTAACCTCTCAAATAATTAAAATAGTGTAAAGGAAACACACAATCTGTATTTCAGAATACAACTAACCCAATTTGCACAACCCTAACCCTAGCCCTAACCCAGAGGACCAGATGTGATCAAACATCCCTAGAGAGTAAACATATCAGTCTTACCAAGGCCAAAGTGGGCAACAGGCTCCATCTCACACAGATAACCAGAGCCACCATCAATAATCCGTGTGTGTGGGCCGCTCTTTTTCGTGTACACCACCACTTTAGCACCTCTGGCAAAAGCCCCATACTTGGTCCGGGGAATTACTCGCAGCCAAGAGTTAGAGAGGCCCTGAGGCGTGGGCAGAAGGACGAGAGGGTCAGGCACGCTGGCTTACACTGATACGATCCGTGTTATTTAGAATCTACACTCACCTGGTTGACTTTGTAAATGGAGAGCGGCTGAGCTGCACTTTCTCCATGAGAAACCACCAGTTCAAGATGGCCGTCGCCATCGAAATCTGCAGCTACGGCTCCTGGAGGCCCATAAACAAAAATGAAGCAGCTGAGGAAACAGCTTTCATGATGTTGACTGGAGCCAGGAAATGTGGATTTAAGTTAACAGTTAGGGCACTGAAGCCAGGGGAAAGCTTAGCTAACAAGTGGAGCTTTAGCTCCATCTGGTGGCTCGGTCTGGTAATAGCAGATGTGACAAGCAGCTTCTCTATTTCTGCTGCCCAGAAGAGCTGGTGTTGTCTTGAGCTACATAAAAATTCACAGGTGAGCCTGAGTAATCATTATTATTTATTAAAACAAGCTTTACCAGTTCCTCGTCCTTCCAGCTCAGCTGCCTCCCCAATATTCAGCTCCTCTATCTGGGGGTCTCCGTGCTCTCTCCTGCTCACCCTAGCAACACAAAAAATGACCCAATAAGTAAAGAAATAAAAAATATATATGCAAAATATTATAAAGACCACCATGTTTAACCTAAATTCATGTGTTTTCTGCTTGCTGCAGTTCTTGGATTTTCATTATGGTTTATGTTATATGTTAGTATTTATTTCTCTGCTTTAAAACTTTATTTCTATGGTTTTTGTTTTGAATATTTCTCTCTTTTTCCACCAGTCCCATGTTTGCAGCTATAACTTGTCAGATCCATGAGTTAAACTGTGGAAGGAATCTAAAAAAATAAAAGAAATTCAATTATTATTGCAATCATTTATTTAATTTACATTATAAATAACCTGAAGTATTGATTTAAACACCATAATCATCACATTAAAGCTTTTAATGACTATTAAAGGCCTAAGCTAAGCTAAATATTGATGTTGTATTAAATTAATTAGCTTTTTTTTGTCTCTCGGTGCCGCACACTAGAATAAATTAGCACATTTATCTCCATAACAGACAATGGCAGAGCCACAGGCTGTGAAGCAGTGACCCTCATCAGACCAGAGACTCGCTGTGCAGGAATATTCTGATCCAGGAATCCTCCGGCGCGTGCACTGATTGCTGATACTCAGTGGGAACTGAACTTTGAATCCTGTTTAGAGAAAGTTGCCAAATCAGATTTTTATTTTATTTTTTAATCCACTCAGGAAGGGTTCATTTTACTATCAGTAAACTGATTGGATGATTTGCACATTTTGAGCACTGAGTTAATTAAGATTATCTGGAAAGGAAACCAAACATGAGGGGAAAAAAAAGATATAAACTGTCTTAATGAAAGATTTATTCAAGCATGGAGGAGGAGGAGGAGGCGGGACGCCAGACTAGATAAGTATTCTTTTGCTGGATATTTTAAATTATTGTCAGCTTCCAAGCTCAGGATGAGAATATTAAACACGAGAGTTCTCATCATTAAATTTATATTTAAACTTACTGTCATGACAAATGTGCATTTGTTGTATGTAGAAGTAGGTTCATGAGGGGTCGGTACCTAAAGAGCCTGTTGGCTGACGGTCCTCGGTAGGCGATGTTGTTGAAGAAGACCTCCAGCTCGTTGTCGTTATCAAAATCTGCAGTGATAACGGTTCGAACTGGAGATGGCATGGAGAACTTCTGGGAGGCGATGTCCTGATGACAGAAGCACACACACACACACATTTGTGCTCATAATGCATATTTTTATTCAGCTTTTACTTGTTGCGTTTTCGTATTTAGGCCCCTTCCACACTATCCCAGAAATTTTGAACAATAGAGTTTTTGTTGCATTTGCACAGTGGCAGCCCCAGAAAATTTTCATAGAGGGGGAAAATGGGCAGTGGTGCCCCCAGAAAATTTTCATAGGAGGGGCAAGTGAAAATGTTGGGGTGGCACCAGATTGGTCCCTGCAGTAACTCTGGGAGATAGTTTAGCCTGTAGCAGTGCATTGAATTGCTGCTTCATTCTTTTTCATTAAAGAACAACAAACCTATATATCAAACACATTTACCTCAAATTTGAGAAAGACATAGCCTGGTAAGCCATCCTATGTATGTGAATATATAGTCTGGCCACAGCACATAAAGTTCAATCGTTGAGCTGAATTGCCTTTCAAACTGTTTCTGCACGCTATTGGACAACAAATCATGTGACTTACTCATTGCTATGAATGTCAGTCAATAGGGGAAGTCTGCCATACACTGTTGCAAATACATCCTTTTCTAAATAAAGGACTGAATTATTTATATCTGCTTGGTTAATTAGCCTTTCGCCGGCCCCGCCCCGAAAACGGCTATTATGCCAATCACACATCATAGCAACCGTTACTATCCAACAACTTCAACCAAGATGATGACACTAAGCCTAATTTATACTACTGAGCATTAGCCTCGATAGTAGTCGTGTCTCCTTCGTTGCGTATTGTCAGAACCTCCTCATCGAGCTCAACCAGCAACAGCCAAGCATGAGTGCTCCCCGCCCGCGGCTGGGGGGAGGCCCGCCTCCCAGACTATCCAAGAAGACCCTTTATAAGACACACCGTGCCGTCAAATCAGCGTAATATTACCGCAACGATGTGTCTTATAAGCGCACATTAAGCCTTGACGCAACAGAGGGTGGTGTCATGATCACGTGATGAATTAATGCCGAGCTGCAGTCGGGAACTATATTGAAAATGAAAGTAAACACGGGCTTAAGTTTTGTTTTGTAAACAGACTCAGCTGAGATGATAAACTGGAGCGATGCAGAGCGCCGGGAGCTTTTCTCCGTTAGAGCTGCAGCTCAGATCATCTGACAGCTCACAGGGACGGTGGAGGACACACACCTGTAGCTGCTTGTGAAAAAAACTTAAGGAGCGTGGCTTTGATCGCAATAAATAGCAAGTTATGTCCGTCCATGACTCAAGTCCGTGACAGCGCAGAGACCACCTCATACTCCCTTTATGCCGCCATCGTGTAATCTTTTATAAAAAGGACACAATTGCACCATATTACCACCACAGTCTGAGCTCTTATAAACGACTTAAGGCTCCCACCGCATCCCCGCCACTGCTCCTCGGATCCTCGATCCTAGACGCCACCTTCTCCCAAACTCCAAACTCCTTGTTCCCTGCTACGCTTCGCTCAGCGGAGCCGACACTAATATATCCCTCCACTGCATACTGTAACCCTTTTGCCTCGATCTGGATGATATTGAGGAGGAATTGCTCCAAAAAATGTCGCTGACACGCATCTGTCTACTTCTTTCCATCGCGGAAATCTGCGGAGCTGCAGTATTTAATCCACTTATTGTCGGACTTGGTAACAGTAACTAAGGGGGGCGGGGCTCGGCGAAAGGCTAATTGTTGACATATCCAAGTTAAAATCTGACATCTTGTTTTGCATCCACAAATTGAATCTTGTGCATCCTTCCTTTGCCAGAGATTACAATTCGACTGGAGGTCATCAATATTTGTTTTTGTCTCATCAAAGATAGGTTCAGTAGTTTTTAAATGTCTTAATGATCTTGGTCCTTCCTATTTATTGGATCTGCTTTTAAACTTTGAGCCCTTGTGGACCCTGAGGTCAAAATCAAGTTTTAGGAGAATCTTGAGCAAACTTATTAAATGTTCTTTCTTTGTATTTTGACTTACTGTTAATACCATCTAGTGGCAAGTTAGAGGTATTTTTGCCTTTTTATCAGAATAATGTAAATAAACACAAACAGAGGGGAATAATACCATAAAATAAAAAATGTATTTACTTCTATTTATATTTTTCTTTTATAGATTTGTACTTTTATATTAATATTCACTGTTTTTCATGGACACAATGTTTGTTACTTTTTTTAAATCCCAATTTTTTTTATTTTTTTTTTATTTTTTACTTTTTTATTGCACCCTCTTGAATTTTTTATTGTCCTTGTAAAGCGCCTTGTGATTTTTATCTAGAAAGGCCCTATATGAAAAAAGACTGTCTTCTCCATGCTATTTAATATTTTTATGAAAAAAAACCCGAATTTTACAACACTTTAATTTAATGATCATTGAACAACCTCAGTGTCTTCAGAAAAAAAGAAAAATGATGTCAATCAGAGATCTGTGTTGTTCTTTAGTTACATGGTTTTGGTTAATAATATAAAAAATATTACCAAACCATATTACCTCACCAAAAAAGTTTCAGCAGCAGCTGAGTTTTCACCTGAGAAAGTAACAGATACCTCCCCGCTTGAGTGAAACTGTGATAAGTCTAGAAAGAGTTATAGAGCAGCCCTTCACTCCCCCAGTATTTACTCCCCCGTTTTAATTATAAGGCTCATAAAGCTGCAGAGGTAAGGGCCGCCCACGATGACCTTCTCCCCCTCAGGTGAAGGAGAGGGGACGGCCATTCGAGGCCTCGAGAGAAGAGGACAGGAGCAGTTTTACATATTAACTAGTTAAGTTTATGCATCATAAAAACACAAAAGGGGCTCCCAACATATCTAATACCAAATGCAGAAAAGCAAGATTTCCATATGTTTTAAGATCTGATACATGCAAAACATCTTATCATGGAAAACCTTTAGTTAATTCATGGAAATTAAAACATTTTTAATGCATAAAAACGGCTGTTTACACCTTAGAAAACTAAAACGAACCTATAAAAAGGTTGGCCTATAAATTTGAACAGGTCATCTACTTCCTTTTGTTGTGATATGTTTTATGACGATAATATAAGATAATAAAAAAGTCTATAAAAATTCTCAGCACTCACTTTCACGTCAATTTTTAGTCTCCATTAACCAAAAACAACTGTTACCGCTTCTGCCTGTGACTTCTTACATAAATATAAATCAATATTCAGTGTGTGTGTGTGTGTGTGTGTGTGTGTGTGTTACACCTCCTGCGAAGCAAACATCTTCAATAGATTTTAATTAAAGCATAAACAGGCCTAATCCTGTNGCCACTATCCTGCATGTTTTAGGTGTTTTCCTTCACCAACGTACCTGATTTCCTCCTCAGCATGTCAAGTTCTGCAGAAACAGGATACAATTCCATTTATCTGAACCGGTTGTGTTGGAAACAGGTTAACATTTAAAACACAGGTAAGATAACACAGATAAATGATTTATGTGATACTTGAGTATTTGGTGTTTTAGATGTTTTTTCTGCTCTAACACACCTGACTTCAAACATGGAATCAAGTGTTTTTGGACAGTCAGGAAAACAACGTGCAGGATGGCGGCCCTGGAGGAGCAGGATTAGACATCACTGGTTTCATTAATTATCCCACTTGTGTGAGTCTGCACATTATAAAGCAATTATACAAAGTGAAGTAATTGCTCTATGCACAAGACAAAGCTAGAAACCAGGTGATCATAACCATCACAGTGGTGGATCTAGAATGTTTTTTTGGGGGGGCACAGCGAGGTGCAAAAGCTCTAGGGTGGCAATGCTTGAGCTCCTCATTGAAGTGTGTGAAAATCTATATATGGAGTAAACAAAATGTTACCAAAACACTTTAAAAACTATTTATTGTGATTGTCTAAAGAAAATCTAGTTCACTTAGTTATAAATGAGAAAAACAAATGTTCCACAAAACACAGAAATAAATAAACACAGGGGGCTTTTGTGCGGCCCCGACTGCATTTCTAGGATGATGAATTCTGTCTCTCCAGCAGGCTGTTGATGGAGAACGTCACTAATAATTTTATGTTTAGATTGCATCTCTTGTTTTTTTTAACACAGAAAAGAGATGTTTTACCTTTTTCTTGCTGACGTTTCGACCACCACTGTAGTCATCCTCAGAGCTAGCCGCCATGGCGGTGTCGGTACCAGATCTGCTCGGGTGCAAGATCGGCTCGGGGTCCTTCGCCTGCCGATGATGACGTCAAACTACGGCAAATCCACTCGGATTTCACACATACGTTTTGGAAAGAGTTTAGCAGTTTTGTCTTGTTTCTTACCGCCTAAATATTTGCTTTATAACTGTTTTTGTTAATAAAACATCATATTGTCGTAGTTTTGTAAAAAAATGTGAAACTACATAAAACCAACAGCAGACTTCCAAAAAGCACAACAGTTTTTATATGTGGAAAAATTGTAAATGTATTTACAGAATTAGCAGCCATTTCTGTATATTTTGTTAGTTCTTAAATCCATTCATTCATTCAAAATGTTGCTTGCTATTTGTTCAATAGTTATTTTATTTTGCCCCTTTTCATCAAAATCAAGAGCTGCTGAGGATCTCTGTTTATCAATTGGTATTTTTGCTTTTATTTTACGTTTCCTTTGGCAAAACAAACATATTTTCCCCGAAAAGTGTTTGTTTTTGGACTACAGCACTACAACCACAAGGACTACAACCGCAATTTTGTTCAAACCAATCAAAATCTTCATTGTCAACATGCTACCGTAACTTTTATGAACGTGGTATCGTAACTTCTGTAAGTCTTACGTTCAGCCAATCATCTAGTGTGACGTAATCGGCAGGCGCAGGACCCCGAGCCGATCTTGCACCCGAGCAGATCTGGTACCGACACCGGACCTTCTCCCAAACTCCAAACTCCTTGTTCCCTGCTACGCTTCGCTCAGAGGAGCCGACACTAATGTATCCCACCACTGCATACTGTAACCCTTTTGCCTCAATCTGGATGATATTGAGGAGGAATTGCTCCAAAAAATGTCGCTGACACGCATCTGTCTACTTCTTTCCATCGCGGAAATCTGCAGAGCTGCAGTATTTGATCCACTTATTGTCGGACTTGGTAACAGTAACTAAGGGGGGCGGGGCTCGGCGAAAGGCTAATTGTTGACATATCCAAGTTAAAATCTGACATCTTGTTTTGCATCCACAAATTTAATTTTGTGCATCCTTCCTTTGCCAGAGATTTTTGTTACAATTTGACTGGAGGTCATCAATATTTGTTTTTGTCTCATCAAAGATAGGTTTGTATTTTTATATTAATATACACAGTTTTTCATGGACACAATGTTTGTTACTTTTTTTAAATCCCAATTTTTTAAATTTTTTTAAATTTTTTACTTTTTTATTGCACCCTCTTGAATTTTTTATTGTCCTTGTAAAGCGCCTCGTGATTTTTATCTAGAAAGGCCCTATATGAAAAAGAAAAAAAACGAATTTTACAAAACTTTAATTTAATGATCATTGAACAACCTCAGTGTCTTCAGAAAAAAAAAAGAAAAATGATGTCAATCAGAGATCTGTGTTGTTCTTTAGTTACATGGTTTTGGTTAATAATATAAAAAAATATTACCAAACCATATTACCTCACCAAAAAAGTTTCAGCAGCAGCTGAGTTTTCACCTGAGAAAGTAACAGATATCTCCCCGCTTGAGTGAAACTGTGATAAGTCTAGAAAGAGTTATAGAGCAGCCCTTCACTCCCCCAGTATTTACTCCCCCGTTTTAATTATAAGGCTCATAAAGCTGCAGAGGTAAGGGCCGCCTACGATGACCTTCTCCCCCTCAGGTGAAGGAGAGGGGACGGCCATTCGAGGCCTCGAGAGAAGAAGACAGGAGCAGTTTTACATATTAACTAGTTAAGTTTATGCATCATAAAAACACAAAAGGGGCTCCCAACATATCTAATACCAAATGCAGAAAAGCAAGATTTCCATATGTTTTAAGATCTGATACATGCAAAACATCTTATCATGGAAAACCTTTAGTTAATTCGTGGAAATTAAAACATTTTTAATGCATAAAAACGGCTGTTTACACCTTAGAAAACTAAAACGAACCTATAAAAAGGTTGGCCTATAAATTTGAACAGGTCATCTACTTCCTTTTGTTGTGATATGTTTTATGACGATAATATAAGATAATAAAAAAGTCTATAAAAATTCTCAGCACTCACTTTCACGTCAATTTTTAGTCTCCATTAACCAAAAACAACTGTTACCGCTTCTGCCTGTGACTTCTTACATAAATATAAATCAATATTCAGTGTGTGTGTGTGTGTGTGTGTGTGTGTGTGTTACACCTCCTGCGAAGCAAACATCTTCAATAGATTTTAATTAAAGCATAAACAGGCCTAATCTGCACTTTCCACTACCAAGGCGAGCTGCTGGCTCAGCCTAATTTAATTGGTGGTTTACTGAAGTGATACAACGGCTTCATTATGCATGCCAAAGGCTAACATTGGATTATTGCTGGGGGTGTCAGCCAGTGTGGGTGAAAGGGGTCTTAAATATGTTGTAGGATTCTGATTTAACAACATGGTTGCAAAGAAATTAGAATAAAAACGGTCCTGCTAGTCTGCTTTATCTTCGGTGAGTGTGTGTAGGAGCAGATGAATGTGTGTGTTGCTCTGATAGAACTGTCTTGGGTCTAAGTGTCACACATTAACCCTTTATCTGACCCCTATAAAGATGATCCCTGTGACGTTTATCTGTTCGATAAAGGATGAAGAGGCAGGCGGTGACAGGTCGATCACACACACACACACCATCTCTCACTCGCTGTCGCTCAGTTAAATAAGGAGATCACAACACATACAGGCCGTCTCACAGGAGTTATCTGTGGAGTCATTAAGCACGTAAATAACTACCAACGTGTCTTTAAATACCACTTAAAGCCAAAGTGGTCCGTGTGAGTGGAGCTAACTCATTAGCCAATTGTCGAGAGTGATAAGATGGTGATTTGTCAAGAAAAGGGAAGAGATTGCTCAGTTTTGTGCAGCTTTTTCTCATTGTGTTAAAAGTAGGGCTGTCGATCGATTACATTTTTTAATCGCGATTAATCGCATGAGTGTCCATAGTTAACTCACGATTAATCGCAATTTTTTACTGTACCAAACAAACATGATAAATACAGTCCAGTATCCTCCTCAGAAAAAAAACATATTCAAAAGTGCAATTAGGCATTACCTCCCACACAATAACACCTTATATGGGTCCACCATAAGGACTCACAAAGTCAACACATGTGGTACTAAAACAAGGACAAAGGGAAGAGTGTGATAAAGAACTAGGACTCTGCCTATTTAGCACATTTTAAATATATCTTATTATTTTTAACAAACATATAAGGCAACACTTCTGTTTTTTTTGTTTTGGTTTTTTTTGCTTTCTTAATCCATTGAACTCAGACAAAAATAATGCAACAGGGGTCAAACTCAAATCAGCTGATGTTGCTGAATTGTGGCCCACACTCACACACACACACAAAGTTATTCTGGTAAGCTCTCAATTAATTTTTCCCGGATTTTTTCCAGCGGCAAAACGGGCAGCACATTTTTTTTATTTTTCTGTAGATTATTGAATTATATTGGGACAGAATGATGACGCTCTCTCATCAGCTGAGAGGTCCCGGTTGGTTGCAGCGCTTCGAACACAGGAATTAAATACTCAATAAAAGTAAACAAACTGTACCCTCCTCCGTTTCGCAACCGATCATGTTCGGTTGAAGTTCTCCGGTTATCCGCCTCGTCGTAATCCAGAGAAAAATACCGAGCTGCGGGTCACTTTCTACACACTGTTTACACTCGCTTTCTGAGCGGTTACGTCATCGCCGGCTTTACGCTCATACTGAAAGCCTGGTAGGCGTAGGTCCCCGCGCGATTTAAAAACAGTGTTTTTATCTTAAAAATCCAGCCGTGGAAATCCTAAAAAGAAATTGACTTGAGGGTTTAATACATTTTTACACATTGATTCAAAGGAAATTTGCCGCTGGCCAATGGCTTGTTCCTGCTTCTTATTTACGTCAGACTATGGAACGCGAGGAGGGCCAAAACAAAACTACGGAAGCCTGCGCGTTAATCGCACGTAAAAAAAAAAAGCCATTAAGGGGGCTTTGCATTAACGCATTAAAAACGCGCTAATTTTGACAGCCCTAGTTAAAAGTGAAGGAAACACTTCCATTGTGTTCGCCAATTGTCAAAAATGCAGTTAGTCAATAATCATGTTGTGTAAAAGGAATATTCTCAACACCAGACTAAATCACATTTAAAATAATTACCTGCATTTATGGTTTCAACTTGACAACATTTTTCAATTAACCCACCATGAACAACCCTTGCTTTCAAAGCAATGGCTCATGGGAGAATTGAACTGCTACAAAAACATGTATGCTAGGTTGACTCATAGGCATGAATACGTAGACGCCCCATTGGGTGCTGGAGAGCGTAACAGCATCGCCGCCATATTGGATGGGTCTCCTCATTCTCCAAAGTCAATGCAGGGTGGGCAATTATGCCCATTTTTGTGCAGCCTACAGTAACAACCGGCGTACTATTGAAAACAGATCATGTGGGATTACTATTGACTTTTCTAGCCTACCTGATGGGATTTTATATTTTAATTTATTTTGTTTAATTATGTTTATATTTTAATTATCATGCCATACCATGTGTCTGATTTAGTGAAAAAGCTCGATAAAATGTGTTTTTTAGCTGGGTAAGCACCTTCCTCAGTAGAAACAAATGCACTGGGGGAAAATGGAGACCCATCTAAGATGGCGGCCGGCCACTACGACAGCTCCAATATGCAGCGCAAATCCATGGGGCGTCTAAGCATATGATATCTGTGGGTTGACTGGTTTCTAAATTGTCCCTGGGAGTGAATGCTAAAGGGTTTTTGTTTCTGTGTGACCCTGTGATGGTGATTGTTGTTTCTATTGCATTTAAGCAAGAACTAGCTTAGCTTAGGAGCTAGTTTATTCCATAACCAGTGTTGTAGGAGATTTACATGCTTTTAAATGAGCTTTTGAGCTCGTGTGAGTGCATATATGACACAACCTAAGTGATTTCTTGATTTAAATCATTTGGATGTGACACAGTGCTTTAACGATGACGCTGCTGGTAGAGAAAACAGGAATGTGACCCATAATTCCCATTTTCAGTTCCAATATCTTTAAACCAACACAATGAAGCTGTAGCCCCCAAAGCCCATCATCTCACATGCTTCAGTATTTATTCATCATCTGGTTGGAGTGATTTATATAACCAAAAAACAACAATCAAGACGACTTTTTCTGCTTTGATTCTATTTGTATAGCTGTTGGAACACTTGGCGTTTTCTAAACAGTAAGTGCTGCTTTGAAAGCTTTTTAATGGACCATCACAACACATCAGTCTGTTTAAACCCTATTATTAGCTCGGTAAATAAGCCGAGTTCATTCAAATAAAAAGTTGTTTGTTTTCATGAATTACAACAATCAAAATTTCCAAACGTCATTTCCATCTTACTGAAGGTTGCATTTACTGATTTTTTTAAACATTTAGAAATATTACAATTGACACAAGTCAGTCAAAGGAACTTGTAAACTAGTCAGAGTCAAGTTGAGTCAACAATTATTTATTTTACAGTGTGAAGGGAAGGCTGCATTTTTAATTTAAGCTGCTTTCTTTTCAGTAAATTAAGGAAAAGAGTTCTGCAAATGTCCTGCTGGAATAAAAGTCCCTGCACCAAAATGATTAATAGAGAAAAGAAATACATTTTTTCATTCATCTGCAGCAGCAGTGTGCAGTCCTGGTTCTTGGAGGCCACTATCCAACATGTTTTAGTTGTTTTCCTGCTCAAACACACCTGATTCAATGGCTGAAGTACCTGCATGCAAAAGCCTGTAAACCAGGTGTGGTAAAACAGAGAACCCTCTAAAATATGCAAGATGGTGTCCCTCAAGATTGGACACCACTGATCTACAATCAACAATCTTTTACAAGCGTTACTTCAGACATTAACCCACACGTTTGGCAGATTTTGTGTTCACTCTGCTCTCCATCAATGA
>SSNS01000112.1:230748-261444 GCA_006937985.1 Aphyosemion australe
CACTATCCAACATGTTTTAGTTGTTTTCCTGCTCAAACACACCTGATTCAATGGCTGAAGTACCTGCATGCAAACGCTTGTAAACCAGATGTGGTAAAACAGAGAAACCTCTAAAATATGCAAGATGGTGGCCCTCAAGATTGAACACCACTGATCTACAATCAACAATCTGTCACAAGCGTTACTTCAGACATTAACCCACACTTTTGGCAGATTTTGTGTTCACTCTGCTCTCCATCAATGATTTTTTATATTTATTTTTAATGCTAAATGTTTTCATTTCATTTCATCAACTGTTAAATTGTGCTTGCTAGTTGCATAAAGTTGTAAATATGGTTTGGCCTTAGATAAGTGTTTCACTTCAGCCAAACCCTTTTCAGTCATTGCTTTGTTTAAGTTTGGAGGTGAATTTCTTTTGTGTAAAGATATTATTGACTGAAATAAACTTAACTCAACTCAACTCATTTGATTCCAGTATGAACATGTGCTCTTTGGTAATTACTTTCCTATTTTTTTTAATGTATTTTTGATTTTCTTTCTTCAGTACCAGATGCTCATCATAACAGTCAGATCTGTAAACAGTTAGTTTTTTTACCTGTCTCACCTGTTGCATGCTCTATATTCTGTTTGCATCATCTGCTCCTGCAGAACCTTTAGGGTTTCATTTTTGAAAAATACTCAACTCAACATAATGAGCACTCACTAAACCTTGCCCACCTTTCTTTTTTTATGTCTGATGAAAGAGTAATTCAATAGTCTGAGAGGGATTTTAGAGTATTTTAGACCTCATAGTAGATGCTATTACTTCCCTAGATCTCCCTGAAGAGCCACTAGAGTCCACATAGTCAGATACACAGTGGTGTTTTTTTCTGAGAACAGGCAAGGTTCTGATTTTGTTATATTTACATCTAACAGCAACCTAAACAACTACCCAGAACTCCACAGGAGGTCATCTAACACTAACCGCTGACTACTGATTGCTGTTATTTATCCTAATCGCTCTTTGCTTCGAGTCTCGCTGCAATCTAGCGAACTCAAATGTTGTCAGATCAAGTTGCATAAACCTTTCAGACATGTTTACTGTATGACAGCTCTATTTGAATTGTATAGAAATAGATTCTTCTCTCAACAATTCAAGTTTTATTTCAACCCATCATGATATACGATGATTTTGAAGGATTTTTTTTCTTTTTTTAAGCTATAATAGTTCTAGGGTCGATACAAAACATGTTCATGAAGTTATTTACACAAAATCCCTCTCACATAAAACGATTTCAGCAGTTTTGTTCTTGACAGTTTCAGTACCTTCCAGATTGAGTCATTTCCGGGTTCTGTCGCTTTAAGAAAAGAAGCTAGAACTGGCCACGCCCACCACTCCCCTGATTGGCTGCTTTGAGGTGACATGCTGGAAGTAGAGACTTCACAATAAGAGACTTCTTGAAACGGCTCGTTTTGGCTATAATTCCTAAAACTAAACAGAAAATAGATGTACTGTTTTTATTCATGTTTGGAGTGTTTTAGAGGCGCTACAGAACCACATGGCACCACAAAAGAATGCAAAAGGTGAGTTTTGCATAATATGTCCCCCTTCAGAATCACTTCAATAGAACCTGCCTGACTACATGAAGAGGGGCAAAAGATCTCAAAAAGACACCACAAAAACATCACGCCTCCTTCTAAAGAAATACAAGAACATCATCTAAAACAGTGTTTCTCAATTATTTTCCATCATGCCCCCTCCAAAGGAACACAACATATTTTGCGCAAAGGGTTATGAAGGCTTCATCTGCTGACAACTGACACTTGGCTGGTGCCTCGGCCGTTTCCTCCATAGACATGAATACGCAGACGCCCCATTGGGCGCTGGAGAGCGTAACAGCACTGCCGCCATATTGGATGGGTCCCTCACTCTCCAAATCCAACTGGAGTCAATGCAGACTCAGCGTCGTGCCCGTTTTTTCTACAGCTTACGGTTGCAACAACCGGCGTACCATTGAAAACAGATCACGTGGGACTTTTCTAGCCTACCTGTTGGAATTTTATATTTAAAATTTTTTTTATTTATTTTGTTTCATTATATTTATATTTTAATTATCATGCCACATCACATGTCTGATTTTGTAAAAAAAAACATAATAAATGTATTTTTAGTTGGGTAAACACCTTCCTCAGTAGAAATGAATGCACTGGGGGTGAATGGAGACCCATCCAAGATGGCGGCTGGCCACTACTCCAGCTCCAATAGGCAGTGCCAGTCCACAGGGCATCTACGTATATGATGTCTGTGGTTTCCTCTGTCACCTCCATGCTCCTGTGTGTTTAGGTGCTGCCTCTCCTGCTGGGTTAAACAAGCAGCCTGTTGATTAGTCTGAGCGCTGCTGCCACCTAGTGACTGGGGGTGGTTCAGTGTTCCAGCATGAAAATATATGCTAAAAATAATCAATTCTCCTGCATCTCACTCCTCCCACTAAATGAGGAACACTAATCTGAAGCACTACAGGTCTGACTCTAAAGATTCAGCAATAAGAAGGAAAACTGGCATAAAGGGATGAAGGAAAGTTTGCCATTTGTGTGTAAAATATTATTTATCCACCTTAAACTTCTGCTTGCGGTTATTCAGCTGTATGTACAGACGATGAGGTCCATTCCAGTTTCCATAGACGATGTCCGTCCTTCCGTCCCGGTTGAAGTCTGCCAGAGCCACGCCTCTGCCGTGCTGCATAGGGTCCTCCACACCTGGAATGACATTTTCACATGACCTGTCGTGGACTAAACCCTACGTCACATGACACCACAAGATTGCAGTTGCCCTTACCGGTCTGCTGCGCCACATCAGTAAACGTTCCATCGCCGTTGTTCCTGAACAGGAAGTTAGATCCGTATTCGTTGTCACAGAAGATGTCCGACAGAGTCTGACTAACGATGGGCCCCACCACCACGCCTCTTCCCCCTGTACAGATGAACATGACGAGAAAAGTCTTGGAAGTAAAAGAAAAGAAAGCAGCTAAATAGAAGCAAGGAACAAATGTAGAGATCAGCTGTATGACACAAGTAAGAGATCATTATTGTGTTTCCAGACCATTAGCATAGAGCAGGGTGAGCCTTCTGCTGACACGGACATTGACTCTGATTGGCCACACACACACACACACACACACTGGTAAACATACCAACACAACCGCAGCGTTACGACACATGCTGAGAATGTTTTGCATGAACCGCCTTCTCTCCTTACAAATTGATCGCCATGACTGTTCGGCTCCCTCTCAATATCTCCCCATGATTTTCCACTGACGTTCTATTAAGTGAAGTATCCCACTGAAGTGTTTCATCTCAGACCAGCAGTTTAATTACAAAGCTGAAAGGGCCTGAATTGCCCTTCCTGTACGCCGAGTCAGAGCCGTGAGCCAGGACTCGTTCTGATTTACTGGCCCGCTTCATCAGCCCAGACAAATATCACTCGCCCCCCACAGCCATAAACCTCTAATGTCCCTCCAGAGATATGTAACCATCAGATATACAACTTCGCCGGCTGTCCATCTGCTCTGATTAACGGCAGGTTGACGACAAAGCCGTCCGCGGTACATTATTTATAGTAATTCTGAGCCGGCTCACTCTGCCCCCCTGGTGGATCAGATGATGTCCTTCATGTAAAAAAGATCCAAAGATGATGAAGATTCATTCTGCTGCACTCCAACACAAAGTCATCGCCCATTTTCAAAACTTACGGGAACATCAGCATCAAGGACTTTGCGGCGGTTACGATAAAGTATCATTAATCCAGGATGGTCTCGATTACGGAGAGACAAATCACACTTAAGTTGTGCTTTTTTGACATTTACTGTCCTGTTCCTCTAATTGTGTCACACAGTTCAGCTGAGCCAAAGCATGGAGATGAGCCATGCTACAGTGACATTAAAACAAAAGACATATTAAGATTTTTATTTATCATTAGAACAATTAAAATAGATTTTTTTAATTTAATGCAGAGTTTGCATGTTCTCTCCGTTATGAGTGGGTTTTCTCCAGGTTGACCTCATCCTTCTTTTCCTATTTTATTCACCTGAAACATTTGCAATTTTCTTCTAGTTTTGCACTTTTGCACAATGTCTGTCAGACCTTGCACGCTCTTCTGTAGAAGTCAGCATAAATCATACCCACCTATTAACTTGTTGACTCCAGCCTGCTCTGCCACGTTGGAGAGGGCAACAACACCCTGTGAGAGGTCGCTGGCTGCCTCGTCCATTTCTATGAGAGCATGAGGTCCCACGCTTCCACTGGCATAGTTAGCGATGTAGATAGCATAACGGCCCGTACCCTGTACAAATAAAAATGTGGTTTCCACTTGTTACATATTTATACGTGTGTTTAAAAAGCCGAAATGCATGTGTAGTGATGAAATCATTCATTTATAAGGAGAATTACTTCAGAATTTTTAAAGCATCAGGTTTAGAGATTTCTGCAGCAGGCCTTAGCCTCAGAAATTAAATGTTCACTTAAAGTGACACTAGCTACGTTTACATGGACACAAGTAATCAGAATGAACGCCCTATCAGATCAAAAATCCTTCATGTAAACATGTCAATTGGAATATTCTGATCTGATACGGCCCGATCGGAATTAAATTTCATTCCGATTGAGAGAGGTGGTTTTGTCCGATCATTCCGATTGACGTCCATGTACACAGCCATTCGGATTGTTGGAGTACAATAATGCCCACTGCGCATGTGTGCAACTTCAGCGTGACGTCTTTCCGCCTTTGCAGGCGCTCAGGACAAGTTGAAAACATGGCGGGAGGTAAACAGAAGTGGTCTGTTGTCGACACAATTTTTTTCCAGAAACACTACGGGAGCTCAATATTATTGAACGTCTCGATGGCCGAAAGGCTAGAAATGCCGAGTCATACACTCAAGTGTGCTAAAGATGCTGGAAGCGGGAATTCACCGAAGTATCGACCAAATCAAAAACAATTTTTTTCCGAGAAAGACAACTCTATGCATGCTCAACCTATTTAATCTGATTGAATGCTTGGTGCATGAATACTCACGGCATGATCGGATCATTTCAGTTAGCGTCCATGTAAACAGAGATTTGGGATTTCTGATCAACCAAGTTTTGATTCGGATAGGGGAAATTTGACGCATGTAAACGTAGGTATTGTGTAGTTTCTTGGCGCTAGGGGGCAGTACATATATTTCATGGCAGTTTTACACCATATCACTGTGACTGTCACTAGTTTAAAAAAAACATTACGGTAAATGTTACGGTTTTAGGTTCCGGATCTGCTCAGGGTCCTGCGCCTGCCAATGACGTCAAACTACGGCAATATCACTGGGCCAAAATATATTGCATCTCTTTTTCGATTCTGTTCTGTTTGGAAAGAGTCCAGCAGTTTTGTTATTAAATTCATGTTTCTTACTGCTTAAATGATTTCGAATGTGGTAACGTAACTTCCGTGAAGTCATCGGCAGGCACAGGTCCCTGAGCTGGCTCACATAGAAAGAAACATGGCGTCTAATATGGCGTCCCCCAGAGACTAGACCCGTGCCCTGTGTATTTTAGATCCGATTTTTATAGTTATATGTTACGAAACCGCCAATATTTTTTAATGACTGGACATCATTTTCAACAACATTTCGATGGATATTGCCAGAGATTAATGGTAAAAACTACACATTGTCATTTTAACACTAAATTTGAACCAAAACAGCAATGAAAGTCTAACTGACGACCAACCAAATACAATAAAAGCAAGTAAAAGCAAAAATGTCTGTCCATTTGTGTAGATTCTCAGACATCCAGGACATGATAATCTTTACATTTTGTTATTACCGAATTTTCATGACATGGGAAAATGATATCGGTTAGAGCCAGAGATTTTGATAACGATAAATTTTCGATTTACTGTCCAGCCCTACTTAAAGGTTTAGTTGGCTTTAGTTGGAACTGGATTTTTCTTGTTTTCCTTGAAGACATTTCACCTCTCATCCAAGATGCTTCTTCAGTTCTGAAACTTGGATTGGGACTAGGGGGCTTATTAGGTGTGGTCTGAAACAAACAGGCAGACACCTCGCTGTCTGATTGGCTACACGTCACATTCAACAGGCAGCACGCTCATTTGTCCTTGAAATTGGATCAAGAGAATCCAACACGTTTACCGTCCCCAATATATGATTAGAGCAGTCCCAAAGTCCTTCCAAGCAGACCAGAGCGCTCAAACACCACACATGGCAGGAATATCTGATGAGGTTACCTGTAGAGCCAATCGGACGTGTCCTTAAGGTTGTCGGAAGGGAAGGATCAGGTAAAAAATCAGCATGATTATCTTGCTTTAGAAAAAGTTACAGATGAAGTGAGTTGTGGCAGACAGCTGCTCAAACTGAGCCAGGTTCTGCTGAAGGTTTCTTCCAGTTAAAAGGGGAGTTTTTCCTCTCCACTGTCGCTACATGCTTGCGGATTGCTGTAAAGTCCCTTTATACTGACTACCAAACATTTGGAACCTTGTGTCTGACAATCTGATGGGTGTTTTAGCATAAATCGTTTTATTTTTACTCCTTTTTTTATCTCAAAGTAAAAGAAAAAAAAACATTTTAGTTTTGAATTGATCCACGTTGTTTTAAAACATTTGAATGATATTAGCACTGATATTGTAAAATACACACTAACTGTAATAAAAAACACAAATGATCACCTAATACATTAACCACAGTGGTATACGTGTGACTAAAATTGGATCGAACAGCCTGATATTTGCTAATTATTTTGCTGAAACATTCTTCCTTTTTTGTCTCCATGTAAATATTGATCACTTTTTCCAAATCATACCTTTTCTTTTCCCCTTTAGCTCTGCTTACCCTGTTCCTTACCCCTTACCCAGTATTTTCTTCCCAGCCTTTCTCCCTTGCTCTGCCTTTCTTTCTTTTGAGATTAATTTCACACTCCATTATCAGCCAGAGTCCCTGCAGACACAAACTCACAGACGGAACCACACTAATAGACTGTACACTTGATTTCAATGAGCTTTCCCACCAGGCCTAACATGTTTCCATCAATGCAAACACATGCAAGACCACACAAATGCAAACCATTTCACCACTTGTGTTCCCCTGACTATGCAGAAAAAAGGCAAGCGAGTCAGGTTGTGTAAATGTCACGTTAGGACATGCTGTATGATGGTCTCTCACACACACACACACACACACACACACACACACGCTCAAGAACTTCAATAAAAGACCTAAAGGCCACTGGCTGTTACTTAATAAAGTTAAAAGTCAATGATTTTTCAATAAGTCTTTACCTCGAGCTAATTTCTGTCACCAGGGTCACCAGGGTATGTCTGCCTGCAAAGTGCACGTTGGTGCAAGGTCTGAAGGTACCACTTCCATCAGTCACTTTAAAGTCACTGTGTGTATTTTTCCTGGCGATAGGGGGCAGTACATACCTAAATCATTGCAAGCAAGCGGCATTTTTGTGTTCGAGTAACACTAGGGATGCACCGATACCGGTATCGGGTATCGGCCTCGATACCACATTTTCTAAAGTACTCATACTCGTTAAAAGTCCCTCGATACCAGGGACCGATACCACGGTCTGAGAAATGTCTGTTTGAGCGGCGTGTAAGGGGTTAATCACAGGTGCCGAGTGCCCGCCCCCAAGGCCCCAGCTGCAGCTCAGAGCAGGGAGAAGTTTTCATTTTAAATAAATGTTCTTAATTCCAAACGAGTGCCTTGTTTTTCTGTTCAAGTATACAACTAAAGCTGTTATCTGTAAATTAAAATCATGTTTTTATTAAATACTCGGTATCGGCATCGGTGAGTACTGAAATGCAAGTACTCGTACTTGTTTTCCAAAAAAGTGGTATCGGTGCATCCCTAAGTAACACCTTACCAACGGATGGCCATTAGGGTCAAAAATCCCTGGGAGCACAATTTTCGAATGAGTACTCCGTCAGATCGTTCAACCTCCAGCAAAATGACATCAGACTCCCTTTCATCACTGGCAACGAGCGAAGAGGTACATGTGTAAAACAACGTTTATGAATGGCGAAAGTTTTGTAACCACTTGTTACAAATCTGTAAATGCGTTTTGTCCTCACGGGCTCCTGTAGAAGGAAACATCGCGTCTAATATGGCGTCGCCCATTAGACCTGCGCCAATGTATTTTAGCCACAATTTTTTAATGGTTATATGTTACGAAGCCACCACGGGCATCATTTAATTCACTTTCAACAACATTTCGATGGATATTTCCAGAGATTAATGGTAAAAACTACACATTGTCATTTTAAGTTATTCGTTTAAAAGTGAGTTTCAGTGATTCTGCAGGTAGAAACTTTACCAACTTCACCCAGAACAGCACTCTGCAGCCCTCTGCTGACCAGAAACAGCATTTAACAGTTTTGTGGATCGGGTAGGTGCCCTAGGGGGCGCTCTCTACTAGCTTAAAGTAACACCTTACTAACGGATGGCCATTAGGGTCAAAAATCCCTGGGAGCGCAATTTTCGAATGAGTACTTCGTCAGATCGTTCAACCTCCAGCAAAATGAAATCAGACTCCCTTTCATCACTGGCAACGAGCGAAGAGGTACATGTGTAAAACAACGTTTATGAATGGCGAAAGTTTTGTAACCACTTGTTACAAATCTGTAAATGCGTTTTGTCCTCACGGGCTCCCGTAGAAGGAAACATCGCGTCTAATATGGCGTCGCCCATTAGACCTGCGCCAATGTATTTTAGCCACAATTTTTTAATGGTTATATGTTACGAAGCCACCAATATTTTTCAACAACTGGGCATCATTTAACTCACTTTCAACAACATTTCGATGGATATTTCCAGAGATTAATGGTAAAAACTACACATTGTCATTTTAAGTTATTCGTTTAAAAGTGAGTTTCAGTGATTCTGCAGGTAGAAACTTTACCAACTTCACCCAGAACAGCACTCTGCAGCCCTCTGCTGACCAGAAACAGCATTTAACAGTTTTGTGGAGCGGGTAGGTGCCCTAGGGGGCGCTCTCTACTAGCTTAATGGCTCTGTTTACTCTACTGGTAGCTAATATAAAAGCTAGCAGTTAGCTTTTTCAGTTTGCAGACTGTCAATAAAAAGCACAAGAAGAAGAAAAAGAAGAAGTTTGCTTTTTTGTTGGCATCATGGTGCAGCCTGACAGTAAAAGTAAGAGAGTAATGTCTTTTGGAAGAGTAGTAAAGAACTCAAACCTGAGTGAACATCGACTCGGCTTAGACTTGTTGGAGGTAGCTGAAGGAGGCTATGAAATAACAGAATGATGGTGACCTGGCTTTGTTGCTACTGGACTTGTAAGTAATAATATTTTTTGCCCAATAGTGTGGATCTTTTTACTTCGTGGTTATTTTAGTATTTGTTGGCTCATGTTAGTGTTAGCTCGTTGTTAGCGAGCAGCAGACTGTGGTAGGCATAGACATGAGTACGTAGATAGGCCATTGGATGCTGGAGAGCGTAACAGTGTCACCGCCATATTGGATGGGTTCCTCACTCTCTAAACCCAACTGGAGTCAATGCAGAGTGAGCAACTATGCCTGTTTTTTGTGAAGCCTACGGTTGCAACAACCGGCGCGCTATTGAAGACAGATCACGTGGGATTATTATTGACTTTTCTAGCCTACCTGTTGGGATTTTGTATTTTAATTTATTTTTATATATTTTATTTCAATATATTTATTTTTTAAATATCATCCCATACCATATGTCTGATTTTGTTTTTTTTAGTCGGGTGAACACCTTCCTCAGTAGAAATAAATGCACTGGGGGGGATTGGTGACCCATCCAAGATGGCGGCCCGCTGCTACGCCAGCTCCAATAGGCAGCGCCAGTCCACGCCGCGTCTACGTATATGATGTCTATGGTGGTAGGGTTTTTTTAAGACTGTTGTAAATCCACTTTCAACCAGTAGGAGGGAGAAGCAGAAAACTTTAGTGTTACTTTAAAAATCTACATCTTCTCTCCTGGCTGACTGCTCAAAGCAAACTGATCCATCAGTTCAACCCCTCAATATGTCACCTCCGTCAGTTTGTATTGGAATAATAATGGGATGTCAGTTTCAAGGAGACAGCGAGAGACAGAAGAGCTGGATGACAAATGCGTGTCTTTTTGCTGAAAGATAACATTTAATTTATGAGTAAACGAGACCAAACACATTAACTACCCGGCTGAAAAGCAGCATCCCTTGGCTTTGGTCTTTGCAACCTCCTGCTCTTGTCTCATAATGCATTGCAATAAAACATGCTCAGCAACGGGAACAGTCGATCTGCTTGAAGTGGCATGCAAGAATACACACCAAGGCTTTGGCTTCCTCTAAAAGAAGTGTGCCATTAAAAGCAGATATCTCTCCAATCTGCTTGGCACCTGCACATCCTATCAGTGCTCACTGAGATGGGACTTCAAAAAAATCTATTGTAATCCCTGCTGTCCTCTTTCCTCTATTACTGTCTTTATCCCATCGTCTGATTAGAAGAGACAACTGTATGTGTGTGTGTGAGAGATAAGAGACAAAAGAGAGAGTGTGTGTCATTCGGTTGGGAGGAAAAAAAAGGGGGAAGCAAGGAAGATGAGTAAAAAAAACAACAGGACGAAAACAAAAGGAACAGAGAGGAAGCGAGAACAGGCTACAAGCAGAAAGCAGCGGCGTGGAGTCATCACTCCCCCCTCGTACGACGTTCTGTAAAACAAACGAGCCTTTGCTTCTGTAATTACACTGGTGCGATGGACAGAGGAGAGAAAATGGCACACCATTCCCCCAAATGAACTGTCAGAGTACATGCTGAGAAGGGCGGCGTAGGCAGGGCATGAGTTATCGCTGGTAAACAAACAGAAGCACCCGTGCACGTAGAAGACACTAGTAGGAAAGGATGTGTATGCGGTGCAAATCTACGGGTCATACTGTACTCTTAAGCCATGTGTGTGTGTGTGTGTGTGTGTGTGTGTAGTACCTTCCTGTCCACACAGGCCACTGAGCGCCCAGACATTGGGTTTGCTACATCTCGGTGTTCGTTAATATCATCGTTCAGCAGATCCTCGAAGCGTCCGTTGCGAAACTTAAACAGCTTGTCAGAATACGTTGCCCGACCTTAAAATGGAGAGATCACAAGAGTACAGAGGCATTAAAGCACCACGAGAACGGCGAGACACATGAAACAGAAGATCCGGCTGTTTGGCTGAAACATGAACCAGGAGTTTTAAAGAAAATGACAGAGTGCTGCGGCGTGTGATTAATAGCAGCACGAAGCGTGTCTGTTTATCTGATGAAGACTGATTAGATAAACTTAGTTACTCCTGCTTTGTGATCCTGTGCATACACGGTAAGAGGTCACGTCATACCAGAGAAAGCATTATTGGTGTTGAGGACATAAATCTCCTCTCGTCCATCCCCGTCTATGTCACACGCTGTCACTCCAATGGCGTTGCCTTGACGATCTCTCAGGGCATAAAACGGGGAGCCGCGGTCGTCGACGGCGATGTTGACGAGCCTTTTCTTCTGTTTGTCGTACTTGAGCACCAGGTTGGGACCATTGTAGCTGTCAAATGGGAGGAGGTTAGCTGTTACATCCAGGTTGTGCAACTTTTCTTTTTTCAAATTCCTCAGATCCTGAGTTATTATTACTGAACCTAAAATGTACAAATTTTAAAAATGATCATGAGTTGCTGCAAAATTTGGTGTGATAAAATAAAAAAAGGGTGGGACTCGATAAAAAAAATGTATGTAATTTAATCCTAAATTCTGTAAATTAACTTAAACCAAAACCTGCTGCAGCTGAGTCGCTCTCTTGATCATTGACTAGATAAATCACAGTTTGAATCACCATATTTACATCCATCTAGTCAGCGGGACGAATGCTTCCACTTGTTGTTTAACAAGTAGAGGTAGAATTTAACCAGAGAAGTGTGTGTGGGGGGGGTCAGCAGGATTTGGAGTCTTACTCTATAGCATTCATGGTATTTGAACATCTTGCCTCTGATTGGCTAACAGCATTGGGACTCTTTCACTGCCGCCCTTCACTCTGCAGTGTTGATGTTTTACCTCCACAAATAAAACAAGCCTGAAGGAGTTCTGCCGTGTGGTGGAGTTGCTAATGCTAACGGTTAGCTTCTACTAGCCGAGACGTGCTCTCCTCTCTCCTGGACACTAACTCAACAAAGCCTTCCGTGGTAGCAGATGATGAATGCTAATTTACAGTGTGACGTCGATCTGTGTGGATTTTTCAGAATGTTCTCCGTCTATTTTCATAGATGGCTCATGCAGGAAATAGGGGTAGAAGACTATTTTCACATTCAGCCTGCGTGTGAAACTCTGAGTGACCAATTATATTTTAAAAAGAACAAGTATTATTCGTTTCTCAGTCAGTGAACTTCAACCATTCCCATGTTTTTGATTGTTACGCATTTCAGGATTGGTGGAACCTCACAAACATTAAAACAAATTCTGCCTCATAATTATTTGTTGCTCATAATTAGTACATTTTTATGTATTAATTCATTTTTTTATGTAAAGTCAAGTCTCTCTGATTAAGTACAACAGATCAAAGATAAACAGAATTAAATATCGCAGGTGCAGGATGTTGACATGGGCATGTGTCTCTGATTACATACGCAGTCCAGGTGTATGATTCCAGTCACAGCTGCTTCCTGTTACTTACGCCATCATAGATATTGTCTCGCTGCCGTATTATAAACGGCTACAAACAGTTAGTCTGGCCTCAGTGCCTGGTAAAGACTTTTTTTAGATCAGCTGATCTCACCACTCATGGCTGCACTGCTTCCAAACATCAGTTATCACAATAAACCAATTTAACTCACTTTAACAGCAAGCCAGGTTTGGCTTTTGGGTCGTAAAACGTGTGCATGACAAGGAAACGTAACTTAATCATGTTTCTTAATCCTATTTAATCTTACTGCATTCATAATCACTAAATTGTGTTAATATTTATATTGTTTTCTCGAAGGTTACAGACGTAACCATGTCTGTTATAATCAGTTTGTTTGATGATACTCATATAAACAAATATATATATATATGTATATATATATGTATGTACAGCTTGTGTTTTCCTGCAACAAATCTGAGATGTGCATCTGAAAATTTTTATAATTTGTTTTTCTTTTTTTGAGGATCTGCAATCATTTTTAATTCACTCATGTTGCAACAAAAAAGCAAAAACAACAAGAAAAAAGTGAACTGCATGTAAAAATATTTGATTTTTTTAATTTTAAATACTTTTTGATGAAGAATAAAACTATTTGTGGTGATCATCAGTGTGCTGCAGGTGCTGGATGTGAGCAACGCAGCTGTAGTAGAAACTGCATGAAGCTATTCAGGCATAGACTCTTCTAATGGCTAATTAAATTACATCCTCTATAAGGCAGGGATGATCTTGTGCACAGGTTACCTGCTGAATAAGATGTTTTGGCTAAATGACATTTAGTAATTACACTCATTTTGACTCATCTATATTCTGTTAAGCATTGAGAATCTCATTGCTGCTTCACTGGATAGCGGCAGGCCTGCAAAACCATTCTCATCAGTGGCGTTCTGTTCTATCACATCCATTTTCATCACTTGAGCGAGTCTCAGGACGCTTTAAAGTTTAACCTTTGTCGTAAAATTTTGTGACAATGTTATAGACTTATGGAAACACAGATTTTGTTGTTTTATAGAAAAGGGAACGCTCTCCTCACCCTGCTACAAATATCTCCAGGTCTCCGTCTCCATCCACGTCGGTGACGGCCATGCCGTAGTTGAGCTGCGTGGGGTTGTTGTCGTAGTCCGGAGGCAGGGCGGTCCTGGTTATAGCGGAGAACATGGGTTCTGATCTCTGAGCCAAAGAGTGGGCAGAAAGGAAGAGAAGCAGGCACGACAACATCCTCACCTGAGGAGCAAAACACACCCTTTGTGAAAAGATTTGCATTTTTTCTCAAATTTACTCCTCAGAGATTCAACTTCTGTAAAAAAAAACATAAATATAAAAGGAAGGACACTGAATACATCAACGAATGAACAAGACGAACATCGTCTAACTGTAAAGCACATGCACTGTCAGAGTGTTCCGCCATACTCGGACATAAAGCACTGAATCAGCAGCGTTCTGCAGGGTTAGATCTGAACGACCCCTCAAATGTAGAACAGCCTGAGGGATTACAGGACAGAAAATCCATACGTGGAACGGAGCATTTTTGGTGAACAAAGAGGAAACCAATATGACCTGAAACAAGGAGCTCAAGGTGCTGCCGACTCAGAAAACAGACAGAAGCGCTGCTTTTAGCGGGATAAAAGGTGGAACGTGTAAGAAGTGACGTTCTGCAGGTAAACAGATGTTAGGATTCAGGTGGAAATACAAAATAAAAACAGTAGGAAGAAAAGGTCACCTTCTGGATGCCAGGATAAAACTTCACACACACACACACTAAGAGGTGTTTACAAGCTGACAAGTTGATTTTCTCTGCTGGTGGATTTATGAACGCAGCCTTAGTCATTCCATCTGTGGTGCCGCTGAGACGTTCCCATCTCTGCATCCAGACTGCTGCATATTCCCCCTTTCAGCTCTGAGTGTCCAGGTGATGTATGACTCCTTAATGTCTCCCTAAACAATTCAATTTAAGATAAAACTACTGTGCTTTTGGAGTCCTCCCTAACGTGCATCCGCTGTGAGGCAAAGCACCTCAGCTGACACCTGCAGAAATACATCTGGGTCTGGCGCTGGCGTTGGAGCTCGGCGGCACGGAGATAAGGCGTGCAGGGAAGCTGATGGAAACGTAGAGCGTGGCTGTTAGCAAAAAGGGGTTAATTAACAGCTGTTTCTCCCCATTAGAGCAGGATGTGATGACAAATGGGCTGCAGACTACAGACAGCAGTTTTACAGACGCGATACTATGTTTTAGATAAAAGTAGAGAGCTATAAATTATAGAGACAACTTGTAAAGCAGCGGTGGGAGAAGTACTTGATTTTTTTAACTTGAGTAAAAGTACACATAATAAAGTAAAAAAATATTTAAGTAAAAGTGGAAGTATCCAGGAATTATTTGACTTTTCTACTGTACGCAAAAGTAAAAAAGTATTCAACTAACATTTATATATCCAGGGGGGATTACTATTACCTTTGGAACTGAAGTCCAGAGTGGTCTCCATCGGACCATGGTGGGGTGGGGGTCGGACAAAACACAAATTAAAGTATTTTTACCTTTCTAGCTGTCAGCTCGAAAAGTAAAAACAAAGTTTTTACTACTCTGTGTATATATAAGAACCAAAACTTGGAATTGAAATAGCAACACAGAATAAACTTAAAGATTGCTTTAAAATGTTGTAAATAGTAAGTAAAAAGTAGACCTCATGAAAATTACTTAAAGGTCAACTTTACTCATATTTTAATACATTTTGCAGTGATCTCTAGAATGAATGAACGTCTTGTAAGTCGTTTTCTGGGAGAAAAGTTCCGTAGATGTTAGCTGGAGGAGAAAGTAGCAGGACGGCAGGATTTGGAGTCTTATTTCCTGATATTTGGACATCTCGCCTCTGATTGGCTAACAGCAACGCGACTCTACCACTGACTCTGTTTTCTCTGCAACGTTGATGCTTTATCTCCACCAATAACACAAGCCTGGAGGAGTTCTGCTGTGTGGTGGAGTTGCTAATGCTAACAGTTAGCTTCTACTAGCCAAGACGTTCTCTGCTGTTTCCTGGACGCTAAAACAACAACAACCTTCCCCGTCGAGAGTAAAGATGGTGAATGTAAAGCGGCAGAGTGACGTAGATCTGTCAGGATTTTCTGAACCGAGCGTTTTTCTGTTTATTTTCTATCAGAAGCTAATGCAGGAAATAGGGGTAGAAGACTATTTTCATGTTCAGCATGGATGAAAAACTCAGAGTGACTAATTATTTTCAAACAAAATTAGTAAAAAATGATTTATCACCCAACCTTGTCTTTAAGTAAAGTACAGAAACTAAGTACTTGTACTTCATTACATTCTATTACTGTTGAAAAGTAAAGAAAAAACAGGAAGTGGTCAAAAAAAAGTTGCAAGAAGGAAAAACTACTGATAAATGATGTGCTACCAAACACACACAAGGATCAAAACGGGAAGAAGACCCATTCCTGTGGAACGTTTTTAGCTGAATGACCAAAAAAGTGTCAAATTTCCTCTAATTCAGGCCTAAAAAATGGGGGAAAGAAAAGCCAGGTGAGCGGGTGAAAACCACTGGGGACTTTTGGCTTTGATTGAGTCGTTAGTATTACATTATCCAGCCAAGGACACAGTCACTTCACTGCAGTGAAGACCACGGCTTCCAGCTCAAGTCAAGTTGTAACGTGCAAGCATGGATTCCCATTTCACGCACTCGTTTGGGGTTTATGATTCAACATCTGCAAGGTCGACAACAATCATGAGACGGAACGCATAAAGCCATTTGTACTAAAGTAGTCAAAGAGCGTATAATAGCCCGATAAAAAGGAAAAGAAGAAATGTTGTTTGAAGCAGTGAAATGCTTTCGATTTGGTTATTTATGTGAGCTGTAAGAGGCCATTACCACAGCATGCAACATCAGCATGTGCTGTTCCTGCCCAGCTCCAATCCTGATAACACTGCGACAAAGGGCCAGCAACATCTTCACTTTAACACACACACACACACACACACACACACACACACACNACTAGAATAAATTAGCACATTTATCTCCATAACAGACAATGGCAGAGCCACAGGCTGTGAAGCAGTGACCCTCATCAGACCAGAGACTCGCTGTGCAGGAATATTCTGATCCAGGAATCCTCCGGCGCGTGCACTGATTGCTGATACTCAGTGGGAACTGAACTTTGAATCCTGTTTAGAGAAAGTTGCCAAATCAGATTTTTATTTTATTTTTTAATCCACTCAGGAAGGGTTCATTTTACTATCAGTAAACTGATTGGATGATTTGCACATTTTGAGCACTGAGTTAATTAAGATTATCTGGAAAGGAAACCAAACATGAGGGGAAAAAAAAGATATAAACTGTCTTAATGAAAGATTTATTCAAGCATGGAGGAGGAGGAGGAGGCGGGACGCCAGACTAGATAAGTATTCTTTTGCTGGATATTTTAAATTATTGTCAGCTTCCAAGCTCAGGATGAGAATATTAAACACGAGAGTTCTCATCATTAAATTTATATTTAAACTTACTGTCATGACAAATGTGCATTTGTTGTATGTAGAAGTAGGTTCATGAGGTGTCGGTACCTAAAGAGCCTGTTGGCTGACGGTCCTCGGTAGGCGATGTTGTTGAAGAAGACCTCCAGCTCGTTGTCGTTATCAAAATCTGCAGTGATAACGGTTCGTACTGGAGATGGCATGGAGAACTTCTGGGAGGCGATGTCCTGATGACAGAAGCACACACACACACACATTTGTGCTCATAATGCATATTTTTATTCAGCTTTTACTTGTTGCGTTTTCGTATTTAGGCCCCTTCCACACTGTTCCAGAAATTTTGAACAGGAGAGTTTTTGTTGCATTTGCACAGTGGCAGCCCCAGAAAATTTTCATAGAGGGGGAAAATGGGCAGTGGTGCCCCCAGAAAATTTTCATAGGAGGGGCAAGTGAAAATGTTGGGGTGGCACCAGATTGGTCCCTGCAGTAACTCTGGGAGAGTTTAGCCTGTAGCAGTGCATTGAATTGCTGCTTCATTCTTTTTCATTAAAGAACAACAAACCTATATATCAAACACATTTACCTCAAATTTGAGAAAGACATAGCCTGGTAAGCCATCCTATGTATGTGAATATATAGTCTGGCCACAGCACATAAAGTTCAATCGTTGAGCTGAATTGTCTTTCAAACTGTTTCTGCACGCTATTGGACAACAAATCATGTGACTTACTCATTGCTATGAATGTCAGTCAATAGGGGAAGTCTGCCATACACTGTTGAAGAAAATGCAAATACATCCTTTTCTAAATAAAGGACTGAATTATTTATATCTGCTTGGTTAATTAGCCTTTCGCCGGCCCCGCCCCCGAAAACGGCTATTGTCCAATCACACATCATAGCAACCGCTACTATCCAACAACTTCAACCAAGATGATGACGCTAAGCCTAATTTATACTACTAAGCATTAGCCTCGATAGTAGTCCTGTCTCCTTCGTTGCGTATTGTCAGACCCTCCTCATCGAGCTCAACCAGCAACAGCCAAGCATGAGTGCTCCCCGCCCGCAGCTGGGGGGAGGCCCGCCTCCCAGACTATCCAAGACCCTTTATAAGACACACCGTGCCGTCAAATCAGCGTAATATTACCGCAACGGTGTGTCTTATAAGCGCACATTAAGCCTTGACGCAACAGAGGGTGGTGTCATGATCACGTGATGAATTAATGCCGAGCTCCGGCCGGGAACTATATTGAAAATGAAAGTAAACACGGGCTTAAGTTTTGTTTTGTAAACAGACTCAGCTGAGATGATAAACTGGAGCGATGCAGAGCGCAGGGAGCTTTTCTCCGTTAGAGCTGCCAGCAGCTCAGATCATCTGACAGCTCACAGGGACACCGCATCGCCGCCACCGCTCCTCGGATCCACGCGGTTCCCGGACGCCGGTTGTCGGTACCAGATCTGCTCGGGTGCAAGATCGGCTCGGGGTCCTTCGCCTGCCGATGATGACGTCAAACTACAAATCCACTCGGATTTCACACATACGTTTTGGAAAGAGTTTAGCAGTTTTGTCTTGTTTCTTACCGCCTAAATATTTGCTTTATAACTGTTTTTGTTAATAAAACATCATATTGTCGTAGTTTTGTAAAAAAAATGTGAAACTACATAAAACCAACAGCAGACTTCCAAAAAGCACAACAGTTTTTATATGTGGAAAAATTGTAAATGTATTTACAGAATTAGCAGCCATTTCTGTATATTTTGTTAGTTCTTAAATCCATTCATTCATTCAAAATGTTGCTTGCTATTTGTTCAATAGTTATTTTATTTTGCCCCTTTTCATCAAAATCAAGAGCTGCTGAGGATCTCTGTTTATCAATTGGTATTTTTGCTTTTATTTTACGTTTCCTTTGGCAAAACAAACATATTTTCCCCGAAAAGTGTTTGTTTTTGGACTACAGCACTACAACCACAAGGACTACAACCGCAATTTTGTTCAAACCAATCAAAATCTTCATTGTCAACGTGCTACCGTAACTTTTATGAACGTGGTATCGTAACTTCTGTAAGTCTTACGTTCAGCCAATCATCTAGTGTGACGTAATCGGCAGGCGCAGGACCCCGAGCCGATCTTGCACCCGAGCAGATCTGGTACCGACACCGGCACTACTTGCTTTTCTGTCTATTTGCAAAAAAATATGTTTGGATTTTTACTGTCATGCCTATTTTTTTTACCCATTTTGAGGAAAACAAATGAAAAAGTGTGTTTTTAAAATTTTATTTTAAATAAGAATAATGACGTTTTTGTGGCCCACGATAATTATTAACTTGATGATTTTGGCCTCTCATCTAGCAAAGTTTGGACACCCCTGGCTTAAAGCGTATTTAAGGACACAAAGTGTGTGTGTGTGTGTAGGGGGGGGCTACAGTAGAGGGCAGATGCCCCTTTTCGACTCCCTGTAGATCCGCCCGAGCCATANTTTTTTCTGTCTGCAAAACTTTTAAATCCTTTAAAGTAAATTTCTGCAGAGTTCCACAATCACCAGTCTATGTTTATGTATAATGCACATAAATATAGAGTTAAATGCGTTTTTTAATTAGAAAAAGTAGAAATAACCATAAAAAAGTAAAGCGAAAACAATCAAACTACTGCAATCGTCCCTCTGAGTTCATCTTTACTCTCCTCGTCAGCATTTTAGATTATAATCCACGTTAATGGAGCAGAACTTCATCCGTAGTAATTAAAGGTTAACGACTACAGCAGTTTCACTTCACGCGACTTCTCCTGGAATTTATTAGCTGAAAATAATGAAGTTGCGTTCAAATTAAGAAGAAGAAGAAATCAACTTTCTGTGCAGCGGGTCTCAGCGCCACGTTTCTCCCCGGGAAGACGGACAGCAGCATCCGAACTCGGGCAGGTACTCACAGATTCGGAGAGGTTCGGAAACTCCCAACAAATCCTGCAGCGAGTGAAGGCGAGAGGAGAGCGAGGAGGGGGTGAGGGAAAAAAAACACCCGAGAGAGAGTCGGCAAATGGTGCTGGTGCTGCCGACGTTATCTCAAGGGATTCCCCCCCTCAATTATTCCCTTTACACAACTTCCCAAAAATTTGCTTTATGAAATCGCTGCTGTGAGATTTCAGCCAATCACCGCGCAGCTTTCTGAATATCTAAGCAGCCAGCCAATCACGGGGCAGGGAATCGGTGTGGGCGTGTCCTTAGGTGATATGAAGATGCTGAGCTCAACCTGTCACTTTAGGATGCTTTAAAAGCGTCTCAATGACATAAAAACATCAATAAAAGACATAAATGTTCTGCTTTATTGATGATAATTAATTCATTTTAATAATAAAAGTAAACTTATAACACCTAAATTTATTCAAATGTGTTGATCTGAATTTTAGAATAAATCAAATTCTCACTATTACTCCAGAGCAAAACTCATTTCCTAGATAATATCTGCTGCCAATAGCATAAAAATATCAAATATCTTGTGTTCTTTATATATCATCAGTGTTACTTGAGAAGCTTCTGCCCTCAGTTTTATTGAATTCTGGCCTCAAACGCTGCAGCCTGTAAGCAAAGCACGGCAATACTTTAACAGCGTCATTTAGAAACGACAGAATATTGATTTTTCATAAGTGCACGCATGCAAAATGCTCATTCTCACCTATAAAAACTCTGATTCTAATAGTGAAATTGACAGAAAGTGTTTTTGTGTTTGCTGTGGCAGTCTAACTGAAGCGAAGGAAAGCAATTAGCTAGATGCAGACTGACACATTTTTAAGATTTTGTCATCTTGAAGGAATCAGAAGGCGAGAAATGAATAAAAAAACATCAAATATGTAACAAAACAAGGAAAAACAGCTCATTGTCTCTCAGCATAATGAGCAAAAAGTTCCTCATGAGAAGTGTGTGTGCATGCATGTGTGTGTGTGTGATGGGGGTTTGCAGGTTTACAGCTGTCAGATGTATAATTCTTATGTCATGCTTCAATAAGTCCACTCTCCTGGAGTCCCCCAATAAAACCAGTTATGTGTGTGTGCGGGTGTGCATGTGTGTGTGTGTGGTTACGTCCAGCATGGTGAAATGAGATGTTCACATCCCAAGGACGTCTCCCACCATAATTTAAACTCACTGGTGCTGGAAGACTTCAACCCGAAAGTGCTGAAGTCATAAAACTGTGCACTTCTGTCTTTAATGTTATTATGTGGATCCGCTGCTGTAAATCTGCAGGTGGGTGGCTGGGACTCCAACAATGCAAATACCAGGACAAGATGCCCCGTTGCGATTGGTGCACATTGATTTCAAACCATAAAATTGATGCTGGAAAGTGTTTTCACACGCTTAGCTTTCATCCTCTCTCATACCAGCTTGGCTGCTCCGTGTGAGACGTTCTCCACCGGGTCTCGACACCTTCAGCTATTTACTCCCTGATCTACCGTCCCTCACACCGGAGACCAGCGTTTATTTACGAGGGGACGGAGAAGAATCCGTCAGCACTCAGCTGAAGCCAGTGACAGTGCGTACTATGGCTCTGATGCAGAGAGAGAATTGTATTTCTTTCCCTGGGGCGAGTCGGGGACAACCCTGCTTCCATCACCTTCCCTCGTCATGTCTTTCTTCCCTTTCTACAGACAAAGATCACATATGGAGCTGCTTTACGTAGAGGTGAAGAGGTTGGAAAGCTCTAATAGAATGGGGAAAAAATTTCCAATTTCTTCTGTAAGGATTTTTGAAAGATACAGCAGGCCTCGAGATAAATCTTCTCCATGAAGAATAGGTGCACTCTCCTCTTTTATCATTAAAATTTAGTAATGGTCCCAGCGCTGAGTTGCTATCTGGCAGGGTGACCTAGCATTTACCTCCCAGGTCATCCCATCTGCAGATGTTGGGAGGTAACTGAGTTTCAGAGTCCGTCCATCCGTCCATCTGATCTAGGTAACAGCTTAAAGGTGGAAAAACAGGAATAAGAACATACAATCCGAAAAAAACTCTCATCCAATCATTGTGAATGTCCCGTTCTTAATGATTGGATCATGATCCCTCCCCCCTCTGCAAAGACCCCTCTATGTGCACGAATCACGCATCTAGTGTAACGGGCTGAATGTTTCGTTCTGTTTGTCGTTTGCAAATTTCATTGAAGGACTTGTTCTACGTGTTCTCTTTAGAGTCTGGTCCTGCTCTCGTAGAAGAAGACTTAATGTCTGTTAGCGCAGCCTGTCCTCAGATGGCAGAGTTGTTGCTTTGGCAACGCATGTTGGTGCGTGAGCGCAAGTGTGAGGAGGTTTGGGTCAGGTTCTGGAAGTTTTGACCTGTTGTTTGGGTTTTCCCAGATTGTTGGTGGCAATGAGCTGCTGTGAGTAACACTGGATACAATGGATATTGTCAAGCAACCATAAAAAAATTCTTATCTTATGTTTCAACCCATTGTCGGCACCTTTTCTGCCATAATTCCTAACCTAACGCACCCACGTACCCATATAACAATTTAGCATCCTAGCTAGTATAGTGTGGTGCTTTTATGGTGGAAAAAGAGGCAGTTTTTAGCTTTCCTAGTTTATTCTTAACTTCAAACTCACAGCAGCTCATTGTTACACCATTTTCTGTGACCATCAGATTTTGTGATTCTAGAGAGGGGATCCTGAAGAAAGGGGGTTGGTAGCTTGAAGGACTTTTTACATCTACTCTAGTGGAAATCCCCAGACGTCCCTCTCCTCAGTTACCTTCTCTACCCCATCGCAAAAGAATGCAAGGTGTTCCCAGGCTAACTGTGGGATATAATCTCTCCACCAGATGATTGGTCTCCTCCCCATAGCTCATGGTTGAAACCTCCAATGGAAAGCATCCAGAATTCATCATCCCTAAACCACCTTATTTGGTTCCTTTCAGTGCAAAAAGCTCTGATGGATCATTTTACCCGACCGTTGCAGCGTGTGCATGTCTGCATTTCGCTGGGCCAGCCCAAAAGGACAATGTTTGAGACCATTTCAGGAACCAATTATGTACCAAAACAGGGGCATGTAGAATCACTGGGCGGGACTTATGGTTAACTAATGCAGATTGGTTGTACCTCAATATGAGCACATTAGCAGATATCATCAAATAACTGGCATTTGTAAAATTGAAAGAGTTCCTGGTGAAGCAGAGTGGAAATAAAATAAAACTGAAAAATGTGGCAGAAAGCCCAAAGTGCCACTTTGTGGTCTCACAGAGCGCCGTGAAAAACGACACTTCTTCTGGTCATTAAATGCCACATTTTACATCACACAGCTTCTCTTCTGGTCCCATGAATGGAATAAACTACAGTGTATCACTCACTGCCAAAGCAGTATAGAGATAGGCTGACATCTTAGCAAAGTTCTAAAAGGGCCGATTATATGGAGACACAACGGCCTGCAAGAAGTTTCCTGGAACTCCTATAGTGAAAACACGGCTTTTGAAGCTCTTCTTGACTTGGAGCTTTAGTGTTATCTTCCTGAAAAAAAAAGTAATGGTAAGGATTTAGGGTTAGAGTCTTTATCTTCTCTCTATGCACATTTGAAGAAAATGATAATGCAAACCTAAACAGCAGTCTTGTAGTGTTGATTATGTACAAAAGGCACAATAGACAGCTCAAGTTATAGAGTAAAATAAAAGGATGCCGTGGGTTCTTAGGGGCACAAGAAATAACTCCATCTCTCTGGATTATCTTTTGGGTAATTCAATTCAGTTTATTTATGTAGTGCCAAATCACAAGAGTCGTCTAAAGGCACTTTACAAAGTAAACATTCCAATTGAACCTAATTATCAGTGCATTGAGTTCAGTTCTTTTTGCCAATTAGCTAAATGTTTCCTATAATAAAACCCAGCAGATTGCATCGAGTCACTGACTTGTTGTGTCAGAGACAATCAGGTGGGTGGCTGTGACTCCAACAATGCAAATGCAACTTCTGGGTCGCTCCTGTTTACTGGTTTTGGTTCTGGAGCTCTTTGCCGGCCGGTCTTGAATTACAAATGAAGGCGCTTCAGAGTTAGCTTTGCGCAAACTCATCAAACTCGCAGGCTCTCAGATTGTAAACAGTGACCACGTCCCTCTTTTGTTTTTGAACGGAGAAAAGCTGATTTCATTATAACTTCCCTTCCAACGTGACTGTTTTGTGATTATTTCACTGTAAAATTCTTACATACGGCACCTTTAAAAGTAAAGAAAATATTTAATTCATTTAATTTTATTGATTTTAACTGGTAATCAAACATGTTACCTTAAATCTTATTCACTTTTTAAACCTTTTATTGTATTTTTAATGTTAATGAAGCCATGTTGTTCTGCAAGAAATACGTGTTTGTGGCTCCAGTGGGTCTCGGCTCATGTGGATGTTATTGCTGTTGTGTTCCACAGGGTCACCATATAAACCCAACCTTAACCAAGCCTTTCACCTAAAGTGTAATGATTTATTTTATGGAAGGCAAATCCCAACAATATTACTGATTTATGTCCCTATAACACGAGCCAAGCAACACACACACATACTGAGGCAAAGACAGAGAGGACTAAACTTGCTTTTTCTTTTTTTTTCTGGCCAAATTTTCTTTTCAGAATCAAATTTTTTATAATATTAGGTTTTTTTATTGCTTCATTTAAGAATCAAAATGCAGTTTTAAATCGTTTCAGTTTCCAAATGGAAACTTGCATGTTTCGTGGTGGAGCAGTTTGCCCTCATTACTGCTTTTTCTTTTTTTTTTCACTTTAAAACTATAATCATCCTATTTTCTGTGTGGATAAACTCCAGCTCTGATCTTTCAGCTTCACACTCCGCTCTGCCCAAACCTCCAGGGTGTGAGGGCATGTGTTACTTCATGCATTGGTGCCACTGCACTTGCATCTTTCACCTGCTCTCTTACACACACACACACACACACACACTGGGGTATAGGTTTTGCCAGGGTCCTCCATAGATCAGCCTCCCTTGACAGCTCTCTTAAATGTCCTTGGCAGCCCCCCAACCCCGAGCCCTCGCTCTCTGTTCCTGCACCTTTCCCCTCTTTGGTCGAGCCTCTGATGGATGCTGCCATATTTCTCTGCTTCTCTCCTCTGGAATGCTCCCATAACCATCGGGCCTATAATGCAAGACACAATCTGTATATATCCCATTAAGTGTCACTTTGAGGATGAACCTGTTTCTCGACACTCAGTCCAGCTCACGGGATCACGTTTACACGATGAAGACGAGGCTTAACCAACACCGTTAAAGTCCAGGAGACAAATATCTCCTAGAGTCTGAGATCCTGTGTGTTTTTTACATAATCTCTTTCTGTAGCTGCAGCTCAACAAAGCATCAATTTCCTTTTTCCTCTGCCGAACACGGATACTCTCCTGACTGTAATAAACTCCACTCGGAACGTGATGAGTGTCTCCAACTTCTTCTTTTTCTTATTCCAAAAGATTTCAAACACACGCTCCGCTTTGCCATCAATCACAGTTTTTAATTTAATGTATGAATATGTGATTTATGTGGCCCAGCCAGATGATATAAATCTATTCTTTCAAGGGGGGCTAAGCGCGTTGATGTTCCTTTATTGATTGGCTGGCTTAATAGTGTTTGTTCTTTATAGCTGATCTCAGGAAATAAAGCAAATAAATAGTTGAAAATGAGTCCAGTCACTGTGACGCTCGCTCGCGAGGATGCGGAGAGAGATTGAGGGCGGGAGGAAGAAGCAGGAACAGAAAGATGCAGATAAAGAATCAAATGACAGGAAAAAAACAGCTGAAACATCAAAGATACGTACAGATTATCACTCGCGTCCATGTTGGTGAACTTGCTGTTGTGCAGAAGATCATTTCAGTTCAATGTTTCCTTTTACTTTGAAGGAATCAGGACATAAAGTCACGTTTCGCCGTGGTTATTTTTACGCGTGTGAGCTGAAGGTTGAGTTATAATAAGGTTAGCTTCCAGATAGCTGTGTCCTTTGCGTGCAAAACGCTAACTTTTATTGACATGTAGGAGTGACAGAAGATGATGTTTCTTTGGAACGCCTCGTGGTCAGATGTCAGGCTGGAGTCGTGGCTCCTCTCCTAATGCACAATGTCAGGCCATTATTTGCTCTAAGACAGTTTTACAATTCTCAGAGGATTTGTCAAATTGATTTGAAAACCAAACAGAAGTTAATGCCCGAGCTCTTCGGACGAGTGACAAATTGGATTTGTCATGACAGGTCACATTAAGGGGAAAGAGAAGAAATGGCTCTCTTTCTTTTTACATAAAGGCCTAATTTAATTCAACTTAACATGAATCATCTTGGTTTTTCTCTTTTTTTTGTTTGTTTGTTTGTTGTTCTGGTGGCAATCGCGTTAACTTTAATCACAGTCGACTGAACAAAACGCTGAAACATCCTCAGATTCAGGACCTCACCTCTTTTTCCACCAACTCGGTCCACAGCGAGAGGAGGAGATGAGGGCATAAATCCAGCCCATTAGCCCTCAGCTCTCCTGATGACAGTTCCCGCCCTTTGGCTGATGTAAACCAAACTTCCTGTTTGGAGATGAAGAAGCCTGTCATTCGGCTGCAGCCTCCTCAGCCTCTGTCACCCTCCCTCAGCGACACTCCGGCATTAATAGCAAATCGATTCTAAATGAGGGACAGGAGAAACAAGAGAGGAAACAAAGGATGCCGTCCTGTCCACAGAGCATGGCTAGTTTTAGGAAGAGGCTGATGGAAAATAATTTTATGAAGATTTTAACCAAAAAAATGGCCTCACGTAACACCTGTTCTAACTGGTTTGGAACTCATGAGCTTAATTTTATTGTAGTTATTGATGTTTTTTAGCTTTTTTAACTGTGTGTATGATTATTTGTATAATATCTCACCAGTCCCTGAACACATTTTAATAAAACTACAATTGTCTTGAGCCAGTGAGTGCTAAAATGACTCTTTAGGGTGAATAAAAAGTCTCTCAGCCCCCTGCGTTCTGTAGGCAGGTACCGAGGCTCAAGGCAGCTTCAGCCTCTCCAGACCGGTGACCTAAAATCTTGCAAAGTTGCTTATTTTGCAAGAATCATTAATGTTTTAATCTATGTTTACACCTCAGAACCATAGTTGTCAAGTCTCCCGTTTTTGCCAGGAAACTCTCGTATTTTACTTTTGTTTCCCGCCTTTTTCCCATTTCAGAAACAAAAACCCGCCAAATCCTGAACAACCTGATTAGTGTTTATCGTATTGTGTTTATCATGGCAGAGCTTCTGGAGAAACAAAGAAAACCTTCATCCGATGAAGCTATGGGAAAAAGAAAGACCGACTGAAAGAAGGGTCTAACAAGAATCAACATCGGGAAAGCATGCTTTTATTTTGAAAATTGTCCATTGACATGCTGTTTCCACCTGTTCCTGCACATCACCAACCATGCTACAAGAAGCTAGTGGCGTCATCATAGAAAACAGTGAAGAAATCGTCTTTCCCCTGGGACTTGACTGTGTTCAGTCATATTGTTTTGTATCGGTTGGTCGATCTTAAATCACATCAAAACAAAATGGTGTTGTAAATTAATCTGAGATATCGACAAAATAATATTTCATAAGTCTGATTTTTTTTTACACAGATTCCATCCTTGGCTTCAGCACTCACTAAACATAATAAAATGTGTGTTTTATAGATTTAACCCCTTTAATTGCCAGATTTTATTTTTTTTTAAAAAGCTGCATTGTAAAAAAAAAAACACTACTGCCTGAACAAAAAAATGTACTAAGGAACCTCCAAGGGTTTAAAAAAAATATTCATTTTGTCTGTAATTCTACTGATTTCTAAAGGACACAGAACAAAGATCTAAACAGATCAGGGCAACAGAAGAAGGAGGAAACCAACACTTGGTCCTATAAGACTATTAAAGCTGCTGATTTTAAGGGTTTGGATGTTCATTTCAAACCTTGTTGCCTGAAACAGTGAAAGGAGAAGAATAAACCTCTTGATTTCCAATATTGACCAAACCCAGCCCAGTAAGAATAATTTGGTGAATTTTTCTACAAAATACGAAGTTCAGAGAGAAGCAAATAAATTTTAAAAAATTTGGAAAAAGAATTTAATTCTAACTAGATTAGCTAAACAGCTAGACTGAGCAGGGTCCCGGTGTGGATCGCTGCCATCCTAAAGCGAAGCCTTTATGTAACACATCCCATCTGTTCAGATAAACGTAATCACATAAACCACTGTTCATTTCATCTTACACAGTTAACCTGGCAGAAATATTCTGGTGTTCCTGCTGCTCTGTAGTCTGTGATTTGTGCCGTAAATAACAACAGAACTCAGCTAAAGTTGCTTAAGCCATAGAGCAGAAAATAGTTCATGCATCCTCTGTGTTTAAAAGTTAAAGGTGTGGTTCACTGAAAAAACATTTTTTTAATGATTATTTCTGATTATAATCAGTCACTCTGAGTTTTTCATGCAGGCTGAACATGAAAATAGTCTCCTACACCTATCTCCTGCATTAGCTTCTGATAGAAAATAGACGATGAAACTCTAGGATTAGAAAATCTTGACAGATCTACGTCACACTGTCACTTAACATTCATGGACTCACCCATCTTGGCTCACGACGAGGAAGGCTGTTGTTGGTTTAGCGTCCAGGAAACAGCAGAGAACATCTCGGCTAGTAGAAGCTAACTGTTAGCATTAGCAACTCCACCACACAGCAGAACTCCTCCAGGCTTGTGTTATTAGTGGAGATAAAACAGAGTCAGTGGTAGAGTCGTGTTGCTGTTATCCAATCAGAGGTGAGATGTCCAAATATCAGGAAACAAGACTCCAAATCCTGCAGCAGCAGACTTGTCTGTGCTGATCCAAAACATTAAGGGCTTTTTATGCCCTGAGTATGGCTTGCAAGGCATTCATTCCTACCAGAGACCACTGCAAATGTATTGATTAAACAAGTTTCCCACACCTTTAAAGTCCCATTACTCGTCACACACTGGTGAAATTTTTCTCCGTATTTGACCCATCCCCTGGGGGAGCAGTGAGCTGCAGACACAGCTGTGCTTGGGAACCATTTGGTGGTTTAACCTCTCAATCGAACCGCTGAGTGTCAAGCGGGGAGGCATTGGGTCCCATATTTAAAGTCTTTGGTATGACCCAACCGTAGATTTGAACCCACGATCTCCCAGTCTCAGGGCGGACATTCATACCACTAGGCCACTGAGCTGGTTATGGTTTTATTATGAATTATTTTCAATATTTGACCATTTTTAATCTAAAATAAAAGGCAACAGGTTTACATGAGTGGATACTGTTTTACCTCGTTAATGCTAATAATAAAGTGGAGGAATGTGAGTCATAGAAATAATGAAACAAGTGCAATAAAGCAATAAAAATCTCTAAAATGATATAAAATCATTGCAGCAGGAGTCTTTGGCTGATACTTCTAGATGCCATTGTAGTAATATGTTCTAGTTTGGTCTTCACCCCATCAGCGAATCGTGGCCATGCAGCGATCGCCGTTGCTGCCAGCCTCAGTCAGCATCCGATCCCTCCTCCTGAGCTTCTGTCGCTGTCTCCTCAGTGGGGTAATCAGGCATTCTCCTGCAAGGTAATTCCTGCTCAGGAGTGCATGTGGCCGACACTGCGGAAATTCATTTTTTGGTTTAATTTCAGGCCTATTGATCGTGGAGCGCTTTACGACTGCATGACATCCATAATCACAACAATGGTATGACAGTGCAGATAAATAATGTGGCGAAGGAATGGAGAAAGGGGGAGAAGAGGAGAGAGAGGGGGATGTGGGGATGAAAAGGAAGCAAGAGCGGAAAAACAAAAGAAAAGAGCCAGGTTCAAACTCTTCCTGCATTCTGTATTAATTACTGAACTCCTCCCTTCATCGTCAGCTGATTGATCTCCCCTCAGAGGCCGTAAATTAGTTTTCTTCCCCCTAGTCCCTGAAATCTGTTTGTTTAAGCACCCATTAAAGGATAGTAGCCTGTGCTACTATGGTAATTACAAAGGCCAGGGTAATATATAATTATTATGATTAGTGGAGCAGAATTAAGTTACTGCTAAAGAAACCACAAGAGGCCAATGCCAGGGCATAATGATGTGAGGCTGCAGCGAGCTGAAACTCTATTCAGGGAGCGGCAAAAGGAAGAAGGAGACTGTCAGGTGCCCTGAATGATGCAAATATGCAGCTTTAGCTCTGGGGCGCTCCAAAACAAAACTGAGCAATCATTTAAACTGCACACAGGAACAGAAAGTTTATTTGTCCTGGCAGAGCTGTTGACCAACAAGCTACCGGATGTATGATTTAAAATAAGGCACTTGCACATTATTTTACACTTCTTGTAGGATATTTGTGGAACCTCGTACACATTCCCGACACGCCGTTGAGTCATTTTTCCCTCAGTAAGCATGAATGCCTATTTCAGAGGCCGCGGAGGCCAGTGTGGTGAGAATGTGTGTGAGTAGAAGCTTTAAGAGGGTCAGGAGAGCTGTTTTGGGCTGGCAGAGGCCACAGTGTGTGTGTGTGTGTGTGTGTGTGTGTGTGTGTGTGTGTGTGTGTGTGTGTGTGTGTGTGTGTGTGTGTGTGTGTGT
>SSNS01000112.1:265856-302993 GCA_006937985.1 Aphyosemion australe
CTGATCTTTTTACCTAATGGCTTACCTTTGGGACCTAGTTTCACACTGGGGGGGTGGGGGTGGGGTTAGACTGAGATAGATGAGATTCTGTGATATCAGTCTTTCTTTAAGATGAATGATGTCATCAGACAGCCCAGTTGAGATGACCTCTCAGGACGGCCTTGTCACTAACACTAAGCTGTCACTCAGATGAGGCGACAAACTCAGGACTGGACAGATGAGTCACAGTAAATATATATATATATATATATATATATATATATATATATATATATATGGAGTTTTTGTCCAAACATTGTCTTTCTCTATTTGTCTTTCAGATCTCTGGAAATGTGGCCGATCTTTTCTGTTTTCTCCACATTTAGTTGCCATAAATCCGTGAGCCTTAAAGATTTAAATTTTAGCATCTTAACAAAAACTTTATTGAGAAGCCCTCTTTTTAACACCCCATCTTTTTCAGTCTAAATGAAGTCCATTTGTCTTCTCTGCCTGAAGAGGGCAGCACGTCTTTACCAAACGGCGTTGTGACCACTTCCCGGTATTTAAAGCCGGGCTCATCGGGGAAAGGCATTCAACCAGAGGTCACGTTTGGAGCCAACACAGAAAAGTGCAGAAACGATCTCTTTAATCTGCTCCTCCTCACCTCCCTATCTTAGAATAAGAAGGGATCCATACCAGAGCACCGCCTGTGAGGTGCACTGTAATTTACACGAGACTTCAATCACTTCCAATTGTGCCGCCGGTTGCCCTTCTTCACCCTGACATTCTGCCTCCTCTCTCTCCTGCCTCGCCTCACTTTTTTGTCACCCCCCACCTCCACCGCCACCACCCCTGCTCCTTCGTTGCTCCTGCTCCACCCTATAATCACGCTGGTTCATAGCTCTCATTTGGAGTGGTATATATAGCGGTAATTGTCAGGGAGCAGTACGGAGACTGGGCAGAGCGTGTGTACTCTCTCACAGGGCTCTTTTGCAGTAAATCTCTTTGGGGAGAGGAGAGGAGAGGGGTTGGGAGGGGCAAACGTGCACAGGGACACGCACACTCATAAAGACAAACTCACTTGTTCAAAGGATACACTAAGCACAGAGACGACACCGCAGCAGAGTAACAGAGTAAGCTGCTGCCTTAATGATTCCCTTAATGAGTTTGAAATGAATATTTGGTCTCAAAATGTGTTTTTGCATCAACAGAATGGGACAATTATTCAAAAGCACTCATTAGTCAAGAAAGCATTACCCTATCTGTGCACCTTGATGAGTCTGTGTGTGTCATGTGGTTCGTTGGTGATATATATACACGTAAACCCAAAGAGAAAGCAGAAAAACGACTATTGCGTAACAGCTCCTCATCTCGTCACACGGGATAAAAAGCTGCCATGTGGATGAAGAAACTCCTGATCGGTATCAGAATTTTGATCTGACGTGGAAAGCTGCCTTCCAAAGAGATGACGGCAGAACCGTCTGGTTGTTTGTGCCTGTCAGGGTGGAGGGGTTAGCTTGTATGGACAGGTCTGTCATTCAGACAGCACACACAGTCCTCATTGTGAAGCATGTGGTCCCCCAACAGCTCGGGGTGGGAGGAGGTTCACAGAATAAAAACACCGGGTCGCACACAGGAAGTGGGGTCGAGAGGATTCGGGAGTTTGTGAACAAAGCGTCCTCATGTTCTCGCCCCTGAGATGTCGTCGTTTATTTCGACGAGTTTGTGTGTTTGGGTTTCACCTCAGATGTCGGTCAACACTCGCGAGAAGGAGCCTCCCTGGAGATGTAATCAAAGTCCTGCATACAAAATCACAATCTCTTAAAGCAAGTGGCAGACGCTGCTGTCTGCCAGCGGGATGAGATCATTCAGATCTTTTCCAGTTTCCAGAGAGAAGTTGTTTCATTCCCGACTAACATTTTGTCCAGTTCAGACTCGCTGGGGGTGGCTATCAGGTGAGAGTCAGGAAACAACCCAGATATGTCACTTCTCCATCACACAGCAAAACACACATAGACAACAAGTAGAATCATTCCCAATCATGTTTTTAGACTTTAAAGAGCTCCCAGTAAATCCTAAATAAAGGCTCATGTGTGTTTTTAGGGACACTCTCTGCTGAACGAACATGAAAGGATGCTGAATGTGTGTGAGTACACTCCATGAACCCAGGTGATCCTGCTTTCAAGTGTTTCTTTCTTGTTTGGCCAGCAGCTGCTCCATCCCAGCAAATGACCACTTCACAGCTTTGCTGTTTTCTTTCTGGGTGGATTTGTCAGCTGCGATCAAATCCGACTTTTGTTGAGAGAAAATTTTCTTTCCAGACGCGGCTGATTACTCCGCTCCACCCTCGTCTGCCCAACCAGATATGCTTGACTTCAGCCTGTTAGATCTTGGACACTTCTGAGCATTTTTGTTTCTGGAAGAGTTAAGCAAAGTCTCAGTTTAGAGAACAAGCTCTGTTTGCAAAGCCAGTCCAACTGCTGGAAGGTGTGTCTTTGGGTAGACTAGCTTGAAAGGTTCTCAGGTATATGAAAATTAAGAGTGTGCAAGAAGTCCGAGTAACCATTAGGGACACGTCAAATGTTCTCAGAAGTGTGCCATAGGAGAGTCGTCTCAAGGCACTTCACAAAGTAAACATTCCATTTGTTGTTTTCCTCTTGTCCAACAAGTATGTTAGCAATAGTTCAGGCTAGCAATAGTTCAGGCTAGCAGTAGCTCAGGCTAGCAGTAGCTCAGGCTAGCAGTAGCTCAAGCTAGCGTTAGCTTGGGTTAACTTTAGCAGTAGCTTGGGCTAGTGTAAGCATTAGCTCGAGCTAATTTTAGCAGTAGCATCAGCTAGCGTTGTTCTTCAGTTAGCATTACCATGACTAGCATTTATACATTACAGAGGTTGAAGTGGATTGGGACATGCAGATTTCAGGGTGTGTGTCTAAGTTTATGACATGTTAAACTAGCTTTTCGCAGAATGAACCTTTTCTCTGTGGCCATTACAATTTGCATAGCTGGTCAGAAACAGCACAGACCTTTTGGTATGCTACATTACGCACTCCACACTGCCTATATATGGAGGTTTCTTCCTGTTAAAAGGGAGTTTTCTTCTCCACTGTCGCTATATGCTTGCTTAGTATGAGGAGGATTGCTGTAAAGACACTGACACAAGTCAGTGTCTTGATGCAATGTGCTGGGTTCCTCATATAGGAAACGTTTTACGGATTGGCATAATAAACTGAACTCTATTGGATTGTTTATTTTGTGAAGTGCCTTGAGACGACTCTTGTCGTGATTTGGCGCTATATAAATAAACTGAATTGAACAACAAAAAGGTAAATTCTCTGATCACTTCAATCAAGGTTTTACAAATCACCATAATTCAACAATTATTGTACTATTTGAACTGATAAGCTTGAAATAAATGAACATAATCACTCTTCCATGTTTTTTCCTTTGCGTCTGACAAGTCTCGCCTTGATATCTGGTGTCTTTTTGTCACTAACTTGCCTCCATACATGATGCTTTTTAATTTAAAGTCATCTGAGCATCTTTAGTTTGAAACCGTCGCTTCCTGAGACCTAAGAAAATAAATCATCGTAAATGTTACTGTTGTATATGATCAACACATAACACAGTATTTACTTTTTTATTATTAGTCAGCAGTTGTCTAAACTACTTTCTGAATATTGCACCGGGTTATGCGTTAACAGGAACGAGGCAGGAAGCATGAGACAGCTTAGTGTGAGATGAAGTTTTATTGATTCACAGTAATGATGAATGAATGGATTGTGATTGAATTCTGACTCAGCCAGTGTGTATCCAGTTATCTGAACGTCCCTCAGGGCAAAAACGTAACAAGGCTTATCTCCATCATACCTTAGATTCTTTTTTTTACCAACAGAAATATAAACATGTGGGTACAAGTTAGTTTCTGTAAGAGTTGTTTGTCATCACAGCTGAAAGCAAACTAGTCACATCATATGAAATACATAATTATATATATATATTTTAGTATTTAGACGAGGTCAATGTCCCTGAGAGCACATGACTGTCAGTCAGCGTCATTCAGATCCAACTCTCAGCTTTAAAACCAAACTGGCCATAGAAAACAATATCCCAGTGCTATGCTCACAGCATAGATATTAATACAGCATTAGAATGAAAATGAACCAACCGAAGCTATGGAATAACATGTCCTTTTTAAATAACACAGGCAGGAAATCAGGAAAACAACTGACATTTAGGTCTTTCTAGCAACAATATTCCCAAAGACGTTTAGTTATGAAGCTGATTGGATCAGAACAGAATGACTTTCGCTTGGGTCAAAATCAGGATTTGGACAATTTTCTATAATAAAAAAACGCTGAAAACCTTCTTCAGTCAGAAAGATAAAAATAAAAACAAACATTTCCTTCAGGTTTCATAAAGACGAAGCGGTATCGCTGTAGAAAAATACAGTACATGTCACAAGGCTTGGCTTCAGTTAAAATANTCCCTGAGCTGGCTCACATAGAAAGAAACATGGCGTCTAATATGGCGTCCCCCAGAGACTAGACCCGTGCCCTGTGTATTTTAGATCCGATTTTTATAGTTATATGTTACGAAACCGCCAATATTTTTTAATGACTGGACATCATTTTCAACAACATTTCGATGGATATTGCCAGAGATTAATGGTAAAAACTACACATTGTCATTTTAACACTAAATTTGAACCAAAACAGCAATGAAAGTCTAACTGACGACCAACCAAATACAATAAAAGCAAGTAAAAGCAAAAATGTCTGTCCATTTGTGTAGATTCTCAGACATCCAGGACATGATAATCTTTACATTTTGTTATTACCGAATTTACATGACATGGGAAAATGATATCGGTTAGAGCCAGAGATTTTGATAACGATAAATTTTCGATTTACTGTCCAGCCCTACTTAAAGGTTTAGTTGGCTTTAGTTGGAACTGGATTTTTCTTGTTTTCCTTGAAGACATTTCACCTCTCATCCAAGATGCTTCTTCAGTTCTGAAACTTGGATTGGGACTAGGGGGCTTATTAGGTGTGGTCTGAAACAAACAGGCAGACACCTCGCTGTCTGATTGGCTACACGTCACATTCAACAGGCAGCACGCTCATTTGTCCTTGAAATTGGATCAAGAGAATCCAACACGTTTACCGTCCCCAATATATGATTAGAGCAGTCACAAAGTCCTTCCAAGCAGACCAGAGCGCTCAAACACCACACATGGCAGGAATATCTGATGAGGTTACCTGTAGAGCCAATCGGACGTGTCCTTAAGGTTGTCGGAAGGGGAGGATCAGGTAAAAAATCAACATGATTATCTTGCTTTAGAAAAAGTTACAGATGAAGTGAGTTGTGGCAGACAGCTGCTCAAACTGAGCCAGGTTCTGCTGAAGGTTTCTTCCAGTTAAAAGGGGAGTTTTTCCTCTCCACTGTCGCTACATGCTTGCGGATTGCTGTAAAGTCCCTTTATACTGACTACCAAACATTTGGAACCTTGTGTCTGACAATCTGATGGGTGTTTTTGCATAAATCATTTTATTTTTACTCATTTTTTTTATCTCAAAGTAAGTGACTAAAATCGGATCGAACAGCCTGATATTTGCTAATTATTTTGCTGAAACATTCTTCCTTTTTTGTCTCCATGTAAATATTGATCACTTTTTCCAAATCATACCTTTTCTTTTCCCCTTTAGCTCTGATTACCCTGTTCCTTACCCCTTACCCAGTATTTTCTTCCCAGCCTTTCTCCCTTGCTCTGCCTTTCTTTCTTTTGAGATTAATTTCACACTCCATTATCAGCCAGAGTCCCTGCAGACACAAACTCACAGACGGAACCACACTAATAGACTGTACACTTGATTTCAATGAGCTTTCCCACCAGGCCTAACATGTTTCCATCAATGCAAACACATGCAAGACCACACAAATGCAAACCATTTCACCACTTGTGTTCCCCTGACTATGCAGAAAAAAGGCAAGCGAGTCAGGTTGTGTAAATGTCACGTTAGGACATGCTGTATGATGGTCTCACACACACACACACACACACACACACGCTCAAGAACTTCAATAAAAGACCTGAAGGCCACTGGCTGTTACTTAATAAAGTTAAAAGTCAATGATTTTTCAATAAGTCTTTACCTCGAGCTAATTCCTGTCACCAGGGTCACCAGGGTATGTCTGCCTGCAAAGTGCACGTTGGTGCAAGGTCTGAAGGTACCACTTCCATCAGTCACTTTAAAGTCACTGTGTGTATTTTNGGATGGATGAATGGACGGATGGAGGTTTTTTGTCTCTATGACAACATTTATTGCTATTTTCTTTATTTAGTACTTTATTTACCTAAATCATCAAGTTTCTGACTATATCATGATTTTTTTTTAATTAAGCTGGACTTAACCTATAAACTGTGTCACTTGGTTGTGTTTACCCTGGACATGCTTTGCTGCTAAACATGCATACAGAATGAGACAAGCTGTTTATTGTTGGTGTTAGTGATTAAGACCGCTGAGAGTAGACCGTACAACAAAGTCCACAGCGCTGATTGACTCAGGCTATTTGTATGTGAGTCAACGTCCAGCCTCTTGTACGTTTTTGTTGGGAGGGCCATTGACCCTATCATGGACACAAGCCGTTAAGAGAAGCAGCCTCTTCTTATCTGCATGCCCTTGGAGTAAACGCACCCATTGATATGCCACCGTGACTTTATCTTCATGCCAAGATGCTTCCAATTATACGAGCCGCTGAAGTGAGGCAGAGCGTGCGTTTCCGTACGATGAAAACTGATCCACGGGTGATGTGATCTTGCTGCTTTTCCTCCAAAATAGATGGCTTCTGCACAGAGATGGGGGGGGGGGGGGGGCCACAGTGTGCTGGGGCTGTTGGTGGTTCACACATTCCTATTTTAGCACCCCAGGAGTACCACACAGTTTTTCAACTGAAAGGGATGGTATTCTAATATTTTACAGGCAGTTTTATATCTATCTATCTATCTATCTTATATATATATATATATATATTTTAGTATTTAGACGAGGTCAATGTCCCTGAGAGCACATGACTGTCAGTCAGCGTCATTCAGATCCAACTCTCAGCTTTAAAACCAAACTGGCCATAGAAAACAATATCCCAGTGCTATGCTCACAGCATAGATATTAATACAGCATTAGAATGAAAATGAACCAACCGAAGCTATGGAATAACATGTCCTTTTTAAATAACACAGGCAGGAAATCAGGAAAACAACTGACATTTAGGTCTTTCTAGCAACAATATTCCCAAAGACGTTTAGTTATGAAGCTGATTGGATCAGAACAGAATGACTTTCGCTTGGGTCAAAATCAGGATTTGGACAATTTTCTATAATAAAAAAACGCTGAAAACCTTCTTCAGTCAGAAAGATAAAAATAAAAACAAACATTTCCTTCAGGTTTCATAAAGACGAAGCGGTATCGCTGTAGAAAAATACAGTACATGTCACAAGGCTTGGCTTCAGTTAAAATAGTCACTCATGTCTTTTTCCCTAACATGTTGTTTAGAGCTGAAAGTGCCAGCCTGCGGTCTCTAAACGACTGCCAGAAACAAGGCTCCAGCTTTTTGAAGTAAAAACTGCACATCTGCCTAATTCATTCTCCATCTTTTACCCCTTTTCTCTTTCAGTCCCAGCCTCCTCTCCTCTCTAAACCCCCTCAAAAGCCTCCATCTCTTTTGTAGAGATGGAAATCCAGATTCTTGTCCTTTCCACGGTTGCATAAGTGACAATTCCTCGCCGTTTCTTTATAAAGCACACGCTTGAGCCTCAATCTTAACCGTAACCTTAAGTCTAACCAAACAGAGGTAATTAAAAGGCTTTTTATGCGCTCTCAAAACCCAGCCTTCCTGTCTACCACAATTCTGTGGTTTCGTCAGGCCACTTTTCCCTCCCATCAGAGAGGCAGAAACAGAAAAAACTGTACATTTAACATTGTTTTAATGACTAAAATAAAATAAATCAACAGTTATTCTTCTGCATGATGGAACTGGTCCATTGTCCAGTAAGTACCGCAGAAATTTTTTTTTTACTGGTTAATTATGTCAGAAAAAATATTAGGTTTTGATTAAACGCTAGCTAACAATCTCTTTACTGAGCATGCTGTGTAAGTGTAAATTCCAATAAATAAAGTCATAAAGTACAGCATAAATAGCACATTGAACATGAAGACTAAACAAATAAACGTATATTTCACTTTCCAAAAATGTAAAACACAATAAACCTATTTTAGATAAATACGACGTTATCGATTTGGCAGCTGGTTCTGGGGCAAATATGAATACTTCTGCTTAAAATATAAAGTGCTTTCCTTTAAAAAAATAACCTCTCGTTATCCGTTTTGAATGTGAAGCACGGCATTTTTAACAATATGACAAATTAGTTAAGGCTAAATTATTACTAAAGTCACTGCCTAAACATACTGTACAACGTTATTTACCTGAAGGTTAGTGAGGTTAATGTAAAAACATACAGTATCTTTTAAGAGCACCAGTATTGCTGGAATAGAAAAGTAAAAAAATTTGAATTTAATTTTTAAAAAATGGAAAATTTTGCAAAAAATGTGAATAGAATCTGAATTTTTTGCAACAAAATTTACAAAATCTCATAATTTCACCCCAGTTTTCTTTAACTCAGAGGGATTTTTTTCAAAGCACCAATGTCTTTGTTCATTTTGTCACAGAAAAAACAACATTTTCACCTTTCGTACATGTAAATATCACTAATAATAATCCACATTCACAAAAACCCTGATTGACAGAAATCTGAAGCTAAATGTTGAATTAGAACGACGCCTGTTCCTCTCCTGCTGATGTAAGCATCCCTGTGATGGATGTTGACGTTGGTGCTGATGAACGTTTCACCAACATCTGCTGAAGAGATGATCAGGAGGCATTTCGTTATGTTGTTATGGGTCCTAAGGTCCTGGGATTCCTGAGGCCGTTGACCTTTGCCCTCGACACATCGTCCTCCGCTGCACCACGCCCTTCACACCAGAGATCCCAGAATGGGCTACACAAAGTTGTTGTTGATTTGTCTTTGGTGCTCAAACAGGTCTTCAGTCTCTGCACTGTAAGCATCACCTGTAAAACAAGCAAAGATGATAAAAAGTGGAATCTGGGAAGGAAAATAAAACCAAGAGACAGTTTCTCCCCTCACCGGTGTGGCAGCTATACATGAAAACTCGGTGGCCGTCATATTTGCATCGACATCTCATGACATTGTTCATGAAGTCAGACTCGGCCATGTCCAGCGAGGGGTTGACCTCCACCTGCAAAACAACACAACCTCTTTCATTTTCATCCACTCAAACACCAAAGCTCCAGTCGAGCAGGTCCGTGGACACTACGGGATGAGTCTAGAGTGGAAAAGTCGTTTTCAGAAAACAGCATGTTTAATTGTGAGAGGGATTGTTATTAAACAGCACTTGTGGCTGGTAATGTTTTTACAGTCAATCTGCTTCTCATCTATAAAAACATTACTGGATGACTTTTCCATACTGATTTTCTATTTGTAACGATAAATACACAGTGCTGAAGTTTCTCATGGACTTAGTCGTTCACAGCAGAGCATACAGACTCAAAGACCAAGTCCACTCGCTTTTTCATTACAATTGCAGTGATCTATAGTGTAAATGAATGCCCTGTCAGGAAAAAAGCCCTGGCGCTCCTGTTTCAGGAACTAGAAGTGAGTCAGAGCAGAGCTGAGGTTAGGACGGCAGGTGTTAGAGTCTTATTTCCTGATATTCGGACATCTCGCCTCTGATTGGCTAAGACTCTACCACTGACTGTTTTCTTCGCAACATTGTTTTTTTTACATCCACAAATAACACACGCCTGAAGGAGTTTTGCCGTGTTGTGGAGTTGCTAATGCTAACGTCACACTGGAAGCATCAGCGGCGCGGAACGTCACTGCTTCAAATAGAATCCATTCTAGTCTGTGGGGGTGATTCAAACCAGCCGCGTTTTTTCAGACGCGGCACACCGTGCTGCACCGCTAAAGGTAAGTTCAGGTTCTATTTTTGCTGTGAGCCGCTTCTTAGATGCCTCAATTTCAGCAGTTAACATAGGACTAGACAGGAAATCACACGCGGTTTCAGTGTAAAACATCTGGTAATTTTCAAAATAAAAGTCTGTTGCAGCGATGCGATTTCATATCTACGTAGGTTACATCTATACATGTGACCTTGCAGCTTATTTACTTACCGCATCGTTTGAGAAGTGCAACAGTGTGTTTTTCATGGGTTTGATCCTGGCAGTGGAGAGGAACAACATTACATATGACATCAAACAGCGATGTCAAACGTGATTTCCTTCTTTTTGGTTTAATGGCGGATGGCATAAACAAACCGTGACCTTTGAAGTTTCGAGGGATTTTGTGATCTCTCGAGTCCAGCGAGGAGCAGGGAAGAGAAGGTGCTCCGTGGCTGAGACTCTCCCGGTGCGTGTAGTGAAACTCGCAAGTAAACCGTTCCGCGACGCTGATGCCACCAGTATGAAGTAGGGGTAACAGTTAGCTTCTACTAGCCGAGACGTTCTCTACTTTCTCCTGGATGCTAAATCAACAACAGCCTTCCACATTGTGAGCCGAGATGGGTGAGTCCATGAATGCTAATTTGATAATGTGACGTGTGATCGACTGGCTTTTCTAATGCAAGCGTTTCCCTGTCGAATTTCTATTGGCGGCTAAAGCAGGAAATAGGGGTAGAAGACTATTTTCACGTTCGGTCTGCATGTTAAACTCGGAGTGACCGATCATATTTCAGAAATAACAAAAACCAGTTTCTCAGTGAAACGCAACAATAAAGACACGACTTTTTACCTGCATTTTGCAAAAATATAAACGTACTAGAGGATCATTAGAGAAAATCCAGTGTAAAAATATTTCAGCTTGTGCAAATTTGTTCTGTTTTCACCATAAAAATGTGGCTGCTGGAGAATTTCTGCAGCTCCTCGGAGGCGGTTATGAAAATTCATCTGTGCAGGTAAAAAGCTCCTGCTGACGAAAAAAAATGCGCTCTGCTCCTTGGACCGCTATTAAATTACAAAAATAAAACCCAAATTAGCCCAAAATGAAAGTCTGTTGCAATAGACTAGTTAAGTGTGTTTATATGTCTGAAATCAGTCTTATTCAGAGTGCAGCCGTACATGTACTAATAGTGTGTCATTTGCAGAGCAGCTCAGTAACTGCTGATACAACCGTTCTCCTAATCTGGCCTAGTGATAGCGCTGTGAAGCCATTTACTCTAATAGCTGCTCTGTAAACTGCTACACCCACTATAAGTACAGGTTACAAACAGCTCCTGGGAGAAAGAAGGCAATCAACACCAAAATGGGAGAAAACTTCAACAAAAACAGCAAATTCACAAATAGTGTCTCTTAATGTTTTGTGTACATTGCAGTGTTGGACCGGAGCGAGCAGGGCTGGACCGAGGGCCGGTTCTGTAGCAGAACGCATCTTTTAATAAAAAAGGTGGCTATAAAAATAAAAACAGGGCCGGAAAAATTCCTTGGTGGTAAATTAGCCGTTCCTAATGGAAGAGAGGGCTAAAGGTGCTGTTTGACTAGAGGGAGCCAATAGTTCATTTGGGTAAATCTGTGTTTCATTAACACGGGGTGGTTCAAGGGCAGGTTGGCCAAGTCCAGGATCACAACCGTTAGCTGTGATCAGCACTTTACTAACGAACGAACAGAGAGGAGACAAACTGAGCTGCTGCTGCTGGAGCGCTTTCCCCCCACTTTAGGTTTGTTTACTTTCTTTATTCTGATTCCTCAGTATCACTAAAATGACTCTGACCTTTTCACCTAGCTCCGTTTTTATTTTTACTCCAGTTTCATCAACCTCTGTTATTTATTCCCTCTTTGTGTCTGCCACTATGTAATTAAACCCCAGTCTACCCCCTTTAAATACATCCAGACGGCATTTACATAATGCGCGACACCTCGGTTATGGTCTCCAATAGAAAGAGTAAAGAAGTGTCAATTAAAGAGACTGAGTGTGTAACGGCAGTAATTATCAAACTAAATGGGTAACACACTGGGCAACAGCAATAATTAACAAACGGCGAGTTTCCAGTTAATTGGCACCACGCTAAGATCTGAGGAATGCCACATAGCCTAGTGTGATTAAGGTTCTGACATGGATGATAATGGGGGGTGGAGTTTTTGATGTTTTGGTAGCCACAAAACGGACAAAAACAGAAAGGTTGATGAAGAAAGTTAGCAGGATTCACTGGAACAGAGAGAAAAATGAGACAATAAAACAGTCTTTATCTTAAAGTGAGCATACACTCGTTACTTCAATAAATCTGCAGTGGTCTCTAGTATGAATGAATGCCTTGTGAGTCGTTCTCTGTGGAAAAAAAGCTCTGGCGCTCCTGTTTCAGGAAGTAGAAGTTAGCTGGAGGAGAAGGGGGCTGAAAACGGCAGGATTTGTAGTTTTGCTCATTAATATTAATGATATCCGAATATCTCACATCTGATTGGCTAACAGCAACCCAGGTTTTCCAGTGACTCCGTTTGCTCTGCAATGTTGATGTTTTATCTCCACAAATAAAACAAGCCTGAATGTGTTCTGCCATGTTGTGGAGTTGCTAATGCTAACGGTTAGCTTCTACTAGCTCTGCTCTCTCCTGGATGCTAAATCACAACAGCCTTCCCCGGTCACAAGTTCAGGTGTTTAAGTCTACAAATATGATTTTAAAATGTGACGTAGATCTATGTGGCTTTTTCTGACCCAAGAGTTTCCCCGTCTGTTTTCTTTCGGTAGCTAATGCAGGAAATAGGTGTAGAAGACGAATTCCCTGTTCAGCATGTGAAACTCAGAGTGACCGATCGTATGTCAAAAAAAAACAAGTAATGTACATTTCAAATTGAACCTCGCCTTTAATAAAAGAGTCTTATTATATTCATTACTTTCTTGCTATAGCTAGCTGTAAATTATCTCAAAGTCATAGACAAGATACACTGGTAGATATTCTGGATGTGAATAATTTACCTGGCAGCATCTCAAATGTGTTAATTGGTTATTCTTGAGGTTCTAGCAAAAAAAGGTCACTTCCCAACCAGCACACATAGGTGGGCCCCATATGGAATTTATATGGGCAAGCCGTATGGGTCCCACCAGGGTTTGTCCGCAGTTTCCACGGTGGCCCCATGGGGGTTTGCCCAGAAAGATTTTTGCCCACATAAATTTTACTGGGCCCCACATGGGTTTTAAGAGGGTTTGACTCAAACGCGGGCAAACCCCCGTGGGGCCACCATGGAAACTGCGGACAAACCGTGATGGGACCCATACGACTGGCCCATATAGATTCCATATGGAGCCCAGCTATGTGTGCTGACTAAGTTGTACTTTTGATCCCAGAAGTCCAAATCCCAAGCCTCCTAAACTGGAAAACTATCATCCTGATCCCTGAATGTAAGCCTAGATGTTTGCTCTACATAATCACATTACCACATCTGCTTAACTAGCTAACAAATCATACGATCACCGTCCTATTCAATCAGTGAAAATCCACAGTGAGCAATATGTCCAAACCTAAAAAAAGTCATAATCGACATATTTGTGACATGAAACCGGGCCAAAGACACAAAAGAAACAGAATAAGTATTCCTAAATAGCCTCTGACCTGGAATATGTAGTCCCCAGGCCGTACATCTGTCACGTCCACCCACTGACAGTCAATGTCGTGGCGATAGGTGTCCCAGCAGCCCACAGAAATGCCCTGATCGCCCATGTTGTAGCAGGAAAACCGCTTCTGGATCCCTACAACACATTTGCACATGTACCAACAGCTTTATCAATCATAACATCAAAGCTCATTGAATGCCTAACACTCCCTGTTAAATTTAAGACCCTAAAGCTTCATTAAAACAAAAAGCGTCTCTTTTTCCAGTGAGATACTTTTTCCATAACATAACAATTAAGTGGAGAGGGAACGAACAAAAACAGAAACAGTGATTTAATACATTAACCACAAGTGTGAAGTGTTATTAATGCCATGCCATTAGTGACTGGGACTCGTGAACATTACCATCAGGGCAGTACGTGTCCTCCAGACAGAAGCTGGCCTTGTGTCCCTCTGCAACCCTAGTGCCGTTCAGCGTCAGCAGGTCATAATGCGTGAACACCTCGATGCTGTGGTAGTGCCTGCGTCGTTAGAGGGGAAAGTCCAGGTCAGTGTGTTTCTGCTGAATGTGCTTCTACTCTGACTGAACACTAGCGTTCTTTTGCTCGTATCCTCATGACCTCACCTCTCGAGCACGAGCAAGGTGTCACCATAACATGTCGAACAGAGGCTTGTTTTAGTGCCAGCTGGGCTGGACTGTTTGCTCACTCGACGTGAATAGAGGGCTTTGAATCTCATATACATAGCTGTGATGTGTTGTAATAAACTGAGATGGACTTGACCGAGCCTGAGCTACCTCGTCCCAACCTGAGGCGACCAGTTCATCCATCACTGCTGCAGACAAGCTAATGGATCCGGAGAGATGACCACACTGTTTTAGGGTCTCTTAAGTCTTGTGTCCACATTGCATGCTACCTGCGGTGACCTCATCAAGCTTTTAATGTGTTTTCTTTCCTAGCAGCAATTAAATGCCATTAAATTAAATGTAACTCTAAATGCTAAACATGGAGGAAGCTATGTCATTAGTCTACTGCACAAATAAGTTGTTTTGTTAAATAAAACGTGTTTTTACAGAGTCTTCCACATCCAGGACACCACAGCTCACTTTTTCCTCACCAACAATTCACAGGGTTTGTTTTGTGGTATTTAAACTCCAGGCCTCGAGCGAAAAGAATGCTTAAGAAACGTGAGCGCAGCGATCGTTGCATCTGATTCTACTGCATATATGTTTTATTTTGAGTTTGCACACGATTTGGGGAGAAGAGTAAATTATTCATTTCCTTTCTAACTTTTGCATTTGAAGGAACTCAAGTTATTGCACCAAGGATGTACCAGTGTAACTGACCTGTATGAAAGATGAGATTCCTAATCTGTGTAAATGTGTTTGCATTTTGCAAAAAGAGTTGACTTCACAATGACCGCCAGGTGGTATCGGTAACTTGTTGGAATGTCATTACCTAGAAATCTAGACAGACCGTAGCTTAAGCAAAATCATTTTGCTCTGCAGGTCGGTCTAGCCTCCTGGACGTCTCCCTGGTGAGGTTTTCCAGGCACGTCCAACCGGGAGGAGACCCAGAGGAAGACCCAGGACACGCTGGAGGGACTATGTCTCTCGGCTGGCCAGGAAAAGCCTTGGGATTTCCCTGGAGGAGCTGGCCCAAGTGGCTGGAGAGAGGGAAGTCTGGGCCTCCCTCCTTAGGCTGCTGGCCCCGCTACCTGACTCCGGATAAGCGGAAAAGACTAGATGGATGGTCGGTCTAGCCACGCTCCATTGGAGCCTCAGCAGCCCTGATCAGTCTTGTGTCTTGCCAATCATAATTATACGCTCTACCGGTTTGGTGGGCCGGATGTTGCTGCAACGGAGCAAAACAACTAAGATGGCGGCTCGTTTGAAACGACTTTGGCATCAACTTTGGACTATTTAGACTTGGGCTTTTCTTTGAGTTAAGAGCAGATTAAGTTATTTAGAAAAACGATGTATTTGCATCTTCTTCGACGGTGTATGGTGGACTTCCCCGTTAACTAACGCCCGTAGCTGTGAGTATCAATAGAATAACCAACATCGGTCGACTTCTACTCTGTTCTTTGCTCTATGTTTGCTCAGAGTAAATGAAGCTCCTACCTGTGGCACTGGTGCCATGTCCAGGTGTCTTTTGATGCTTTGGGTCTGAAGTCAGAGCGACCAAGGTTCATGATACGTGAGGAGAAGCGCAGCAGGCGTCGGTGTCCATACGGCCAGTTCATCCTGGCAGCAGAAGACGACAGACAGTTCTCTTCATGGGCACAGGTCAGCAGGTGGAGAGGTCGGTCTTCCAGGTAGGTCGTCTCCTGGACCAGCTGTGCATCCAAAACAAGATCCGGAGCAGCTAAGAGGTGTTTAACATTAGATGTTATGTTAACATTATTCCAGGACAAGAGAAGACTGTGATGATGACTCAACTTACTTTCTGAACAGGTGACCCCAGCCGCCTTGGTTCCACCCCCACGAGGGCAGTGGATGTGGTTGTTACGGCGACACTGTTGGATTGAGAGCTCGGTGCCCACACAGTGAGTTCCACTGAGAACCACATCGCTTGCATTTGGGTCACCAGACCAGTACCACGTCTCCTGTCAAAGGAAGGGCGTGGAGAGGTGACATGGTAAGTTTGTCAGGTTTTCTATCAACGAGCAGCAACATAGCTCATTATTTACCACAATGAATGCAGGGGCTGTGATTATGGATCTGTTTCCAAGTGTTAATTTCATTTTCACGTCAATAACTGAGACTGCACTGATGGGATTTTGACATTTCTTAGATAAATGGCATCTTTGACAGATTTAGTGGGAGTTCTGCTTTGTTTGTTCCTTCAGGAACTTTTAAAAAGTTGGTGACACTAGGAATAAAAACGATGAGTTGATTGTTTGGAGAGTGAGTTACCTGATGAGCACTGGCAGCAAAGCCCAGGCCCAGCTGTCTGCACACCACCATGGCTTCATTGATGCCCCAGTTCTCGCTACAGACCGAGCCCCAACGCTTACGACCTCCAACCTCCATCAGCACCTCCACACGGCCTTCTGAATGGACTCTACCACCAGCAAGCCGCACCTAGACAACCATTGATGGGTTATGTACTATCCCTGAGAGAATTAGCATTAATAACCAAGGCTTATGTTCTTTTACCGTTTTCTCTGTGCCAGTCTTAGGGACATTACAGCGTACTGAAGCATCTTGGCTGTGTTTGAATGTCCACGGTTGGACTTCTTGGAAGTAGCAGTCCAAGATGGAGCGCTCTGACCCCACACACTGCACATTGTTCATATGAATCGGTCCAGTTCCTGAAGAGAAAGGAAAACGTGGAAGATGTCAGATATAGATAAAAAGCAGCATTTTTCAGCTGTCCTGGGCCACCCAAAGTGGACACAAAGCCATGTGAAGATTTTATCTTGCAAAGGAGCAAATATGTTCTTTAAAATGCACACGGTTGTTTCTACTGAAGCACCGAAGCAGCTATATAACGTCGCTATCTGTCATGACAAAAAAGCTCTTGCAAGCCAAAGAGCATCTGCTTAAGGCATCTGTCACACCTCATTACCACCATTCTTCTGCTTCGGGCACAACAACAACAAAAACATTGTGTGTAGTCTGCCACACTGAGTGAGCAAACAAGGCTAATTTAGTGCCAGCAAAATAAATAACTCACTGGTATCTGTTTGGACCTAGATCCTGTCTAAACAACTCAAAAGATGGGCAGAGGAACACTTTTTTAGTGTGAAACTTTGGTACACAAAATAAAGACAGCATAAAAATTATAGAATAAACTATGGCTTCAATGTTTTCTCAAAACAAAAGGTGCAAACTGCAAACTTCTAAACGAGGAAGTGTGGAAATACACACATAGCCAAAACCACAAAAGTTATGGGAAAGAGAAAAACCAAAAAAGGATGTAAAGAAAGAAAGAAAGTGGATAGTAGATTGCAGCCTAACCCAAACTGTATCTCTATTGGTTTTAGTTGATTGTAGGCCACCGCTTGTGGCCCATAACCACCGCTGTATGTATGAATGGATCGTTCCCACTTCCACCTTTAGCTGCAGAGGAAAGGCCACAAACTAGATCTAATCTTCCAAGGTTTACATTATCAAGGCAAACTAATCAAAGGGATCCGCAAAACGAAACGTGACATGCTCAATTTAAACTTTACCCTAGAATTACTTCTAAAGAATGGCCAAACCGACTTTTCACTCACACAAATACACACAGACGCAAAGATGATTCAGTTAGTCGCCTCTTATCTGTTTACTTTATGGGCTAAATTACCAGTAAAATAACAAAGTTTGTTGAAAAGGAAAAAGCAACCTCGTCCCTGTAATTTAACTCACTAATGATGATGAAGATCATGATGAGGGCCTAAAAAGACAGAGCTGGACTTTTTAAAGTTCCTGATTTCAATTTTTCAAATAACAAAATTTTCAGCTTTGAATGTTTGATATTAAAAAAAAGAAATGCATCTAAGTGGAAATGTCAGAAAATATATAAATGCTGTGTCTTGAATTTAATATTTAAACACAGGGACAAAAATAAATGTGAAAAAAATGTTCAGATCTGATCAATGAAACGTACCAGGCCACCGGTCGCCTCAAAACAATGTCTTTCACCCTTAGAAATAATACTAGGGATGCATGAAAATATCGATACACTGAAATATAGTGATACTTTGAGTTCCAATACTGAATCATTATTTAAAAGTATTTTTATTGGGATTTTACAAGCAAACATTTGCTGAATTTCTTTTGTGTGGTTTAATTCAAACTCCGACCTCTAGGTGGCAGCAGTTTTTACCGCCTTCATTCTGACAGAACAATGAGATCTCGCAACAACGCTGAATGTGTCTTGGAAACTCTGGCCTGAGTTTTCCAATTAAATTCAGCCTTAAAGGAACAAATCAAATCAAATCAAATTTTATTTATAATGCACTTTTCATACTTGAATGCAGCTCAAAGTGCAATACAGATTAAAATAACCCCACAAAACCCTCAGTATCCACCCCTCCCAGCCAACCCCGGGACACGTCAGCTGCACGTCTGCGCGTCTGCGCGTCTGCGCGTCTGCGCGTCTGCTCCCAAACAAAACGATTTTAACTGGTTTTAACCCTTTTAAAACTGGTTTTAACTGGATTTTAACTGGTCTAATCCTTTTTAAACAACTTTTTTGGATTAGTTTTAACCAAATCTTAACTGATCTTACCGCTTATTAATCTGTTTTGCTCTCGGGAGCGCTTTTTGGAGTGTGGACTGTTTACTCTTAACATGCCTCCACTCACCTGCAGCCCAGGGTGCGATGGATGTTTTAAACTTAGTCAGAAAGTTCTGGAGCTGGAGCAGAGGATTTCTACCCTCCACCAAATCCAGGAGCATGAATCCAGGAGCCAGGCTAACTTATTGTAGGAACAATAAGTTAGCCTGGCAAGCCATCCCATATGTGTGAATATATAGTCTGGCCACCAGGGGTGTAGCAAGCTTTTGAAAAGTGTGGGGGATGTTGAGATTACTCATATCCATAGGCAGAGATCCCAGGGGGGACAGGGGGGACACATCCTTTCCTTGCATAAAGTTGTCCCCCCAAAAATGACTGAGCATCATACCTATCATATTTAATACTGATATAGTATTGTCCAATGAAAGCAGAGTACAAACGATAAAAATTAAAACCACAAAACAACGTGTTTTTAATCATTCAAAGATTATGACCCCCCATCCTCTATTCCTCAAATACGGTATGGTCCACACAAGCTGTTTCGAATGGGCGGGGCTGTCGCTGCTTGGATTCTGGCAGAGCTGGGAGCAGCAGGAGGAGAGAATAATAGTCACATCGGTGTGCTAAAGCCAGTAAGTTAGTCACCTTGCTTACTGGTACTGGAAAAATATAGTTTTCTGTACTATATTTCGATACTTTCCAGTAACAAAAATCCAATCAGAAAACAAGATGGCAGGAACGGACAAAAGAACCAATCAGGAAATGGAACAGGCGGGACTAGATGAAAATAAACCAATCAAAGTTGGTAATTCTGACAGAGATGCATACGGCGTTGAAACGTCAGTGTTTTGTTGCATCTATTAAAACATTATACTCACCTGAGTGCTCCAGCTCTCCTTTTTTTCATAAAGCTAAAAAGAATTTTAGTGAAAAGTTTAAAACTAAATTAAAATGTCTGTGCTGCAGCGGTGGCATATGTAATTCGACACCGGCAGACAAAAAGCTCCAGAGTTGTTTAAAGAACCTAAGCCAGTAAACAGAAGCAACCCAGAAGTTATTTCTTGTAACCCTAAGAAGCCACGACATCCTTTTGTTTTAGTTTAACATCGGGTGAAGCAGGCTAGAGGCTAACGTTGAGCTAATGTTGAGCTAACAATGCTAACGGTGAATTAGAAGTAAATAATCGGCTTTAAAAATATCTCAAGCTGCTTTTTCAATTACCACCAACTCAATAGAGTGAAATGTATGTGTGAAGTGAATGAGTCAATCGTGGCGTTTTACTTTTATAATGAGTCGTTCAGAACTATAACAGCAAGCTAACAACACAACAGCAAACACAATGCTAACGGTGAATTAGAAGTAAATAATCGGCTTTAAAAATATCTCAAGCTGCTTTTTCAATTACCACCAACTCAATAGAGTGAAATGTATGTGTGAAGTGAATGAGTCAATCGTGGCGTTTTACTTTTATAATGAGTCGTTCAGAACTATAACAGCAAGCTAACAACACAACAGCAAACAACCACACTTCCTCCAATGCCGGACATATTACCATAATAAATGTAGTAAGTGCTCCCTACCGTAAAACACCCAAGAGTGCTAACACCAGATATGAGAATGTTTTTATCTACTTATCAGCTTACTGAATATGACTCGTCTTTGCTTGTCATCTAGAATCTTCTGGTGCTGATCCGTAACTGGCAAAAGCCATGAAACTCACGGATGATAAAGTGATTGTGAAATTTGACCACATGAAGTCATTCTTACTTCATTCTTACATATTGCACCTTTAAAAATTGCAAATATCCTCTGCCTTTTAGTATGGGCACATATCGTATCATCTTGGGAAATATTTTGTAGATTCTTGCCAATCCACACCCCTAAATTACACCATGCTCTTCTGTGACACTGTTCTTACAGACTGAGTCCTGAAGGATGTAAATAAAAACTATTCTATTTGGAAGTTGGCATACCCAAGTGTCTTTGCTCTGTACTGGTACTGAAAAGTCAAGAAAAGCATTTGACCAAAACAAGTGACACTTCCAGGAAGCCTTCCTCTGTGATGGTTTGTTCCTTCAAAGAGATGAATTATGGGTTTTCCACATTACATAGGCTTGTTTTTATATAATGGGCTTCTGAGACATGGAACAATATATGTAAAAGTGATTGTTTATGTCTCGCAGGCTGCATGTGAGGAAAGTCCTTTGAAGTTCAAAGGATGTGGAATAACTGCGTCTATGTAACTGAGCCCTAAAAAGGGGGGCTACGGTGATATGTGTCTGTAAGAAAAGCTAACATGTATGTAATTCTGTGGTCACAAGTATGTTTATCAACATGCTGACTTTGCTGGTGTGAAAGCTACACATTATTCCTCTCCTTACGTCGTAAACTATGTGCAAAAAATGAAAAGTGCAAATGAAATGGAAAATAAATAGAAGAGACGGAAAATGAATGAGTGTGTTGATTAATAAAGCCCCTCTCCGTCTCATCTCGCTGAAATGGCTCAGCTAATCGTTGAGAGACGTGATGTAAACCGGCTCCTCTGATATACGTCTATAGGGTTATTCTGTTGCTGTCTTGTGGATATTATTTATTTGAGGTAAAAGTAGCCGAGCGCTGAGCAATTGCACTGTACCTCAATAGCATTTCGAGTCATTCGATTTATCACTATGGCTGTTCTGCTGCTCTCAGATGGCTACACAGATGTAATGGAGAAGCTTTTCACACAGTTTGAAGATGTTATAGACATATACCATCACGATCATTCATCCTCCAAACCCACATTCACTAGGCCTGAGCCTATCCCGCCGTGAACACACTGCCTGTCCATCACAGGGCCAACACAGCCACACTGAGGCATAGCTCTGCACACCCACTCACTCCTAAGGTCGTTTTAGAATCACTAACTAAAGCAGGCATGTCCAAAGTGTGGCCTGGGGTTCATTGGGGCCCTCAGAGATGTTGTACAACCACCAATTGCATTTCTAGAATGGTGAATTTCATCTCCAGCAGGCTGTTGATATAGATGTAGAAATCAAATTTTTGTGGACCATTAACTTCAAAATCTGGCTCTTGTTTTGAAAAGCTTGGACGCCTTAAGCTATTACTTCTGGTTTGATGTGCTGTAGTTATGGAACTGTATAGGTTTACACAAAATAATTAGAAAGAATGGTTTTGAAATGTTGGGAATTAAATTAAAGGGGGCAGAAATCTAACTCTTAGTTATCTGTGATTTTATCCCTCTGGGATGATTAATTTCTACAAACTAAAGTTGTACAAAGAACTATCTACAACACATTGAAAGTTGATTGCCATTAACTTTCCACAAAAAGCCAACTTCATCCCTTTAAAGCCCCAGTCCTGAACTTTGCGGATATATGGTCTCTGTCGCCCTCTCAAGGCTTGCTGTGTAACGTCACTCTCGGGCATAAGAGGCATGTTTACATTCCTAATGTCAGGCAAAACTACGAAAACAAACTTTTTCCAACTCCACACATTGAATAAATAGTTTTATCAGGACTGTATAACAACTTTATGCCCGACCAAACACAATAACCCCGGTGAAATCATTTATTACTTACCTATTCATTAGCAGCACGGCTAGGTCAGAGTCTGTTGTTCATGCCTTTCTTTCTAAAAGAGCTCTCCAGCGAGGAAAAAAACGGCCCAATATTAACTCTGGTCTTTGCTCTTGCTCTATCGCATTCTCTTTTTCTTTTCCTAGATTCCTCTGATACGGGATTTCTAGCTTTCTTTGGTTGATCTGCGGTTGGTCAAGTCTCTAAACCGCGGGTCTACGTTATACTATTATAGCAAGCCAAAGGGATCAAAAAAGTGTGCGTTCTAAACTCACATTATGTCAGTTAAATGTGCATTTTGGCAGACAACACGTGTTTAGAATGGGCAATTTTAGAATGCGCATTTTTTGCCCCCTTTGGCGTCAAAACGCACGTTCAAGAGATGTGCGTTTTGGCGGACATAACGCGCGTTTAGAATGCGCGATTTTAGAACGCGCGTTTTTGCCCCCTTTGGTGTCAAAATGCGTGTTCAAGAGATGTGCGTTTTGGCAGACATAACGCACACTTTTTTTGCCCCTTTGGCTTGCCATATAGTGTCGTAATGCAACATGCAGTGAGTACTTCTGCCGGCGGGTCGCAGGTCAAAAACTGTATAGTGCGGTAAACAGACGTGGGACCACCTAACACCATCACAACTCTGAAAAGGAACATAATAGATGATAGTATGCCGCCAAAACATTATTTTGAGGTGTAAAAGTTGCGGAATGTGGATATAAGCTAAAATATATGTGGTAGGAAAAAAAGGTACTGTCAGGATTTGAATTGTGATGATTATGGCTTACAGCTGATGAAAACCCCAAATTCAAAACCTCAGACAATAAGAAAGTTAAATATTCTAGACTCAAAGTGTCACACTCTAATCAGATAATTAATCCAAAACACCTGTAAAGGGTTCCTGAGCCTTTAGATGGTCTCTCAGTCTGTATATAACCAACATACTGATCACCTTTAAATGGTTAAGCGTTACGAAGACTCAGGAAATGATTCAAAGCAAAGTAAATCAGTCTTAACTTCGGAAAGCTGGCGTGATGACATCTCCTAAAGAAATACTGAAATATAAAATTATGTTTGCTTTGATCATGCGAACAGCTAAACCAGCAGAAATACCATCCTGCATTTCATCTCCTTCAGCATGTTTTGGGACTACACCCAAGCCTGAGGCACGGGGAAGCCGTTTTCTCCCACATATCACAAGGGTGGGGACACCACTGGAACAGCTGGATGTTGACTGAAATTGTACGCAACATCAAAGGAGTACATTTGAAATTCAGAAGAAAAAACAAGCAGCCAGTGAGTACAGGAAAAAAATGCTTGAGTCTAGCTAGATCAGATCTCTGAGTTGGGTTACTAAATGCCAAAGTAAACCACCACGGCTCACACTGTTTCTTTCTCAGTACGTGTGTGTGTGTGTGTCTGCATGTCCGTGCATGTGCGTGATGTTTGGGCAGCTGGTACCACTGGCACAGGGCTCGTATAATCACAGCTGGAGATACTGCAATCAACACATTTGCAGCTCACAAGGTAACATACACAGACAAAAAGCAAACACACAAGCATGCACATTATCTAATCAGTCAGAGCAGACGGGTGCGGCATCGACGATACGCAAAAGTCCCTCTGTCTTCTCAGGAATACCATGACACAACAACCAAACTTAAAATAACAGGATTAAATACGGAGTTTTCCTGATCTTCCTGAATTGTGGAAAACCTTTTAAGCAAATCTTACCTTGGCCCATAAAGGCTCCTTGCAGGGCATCTTTGGCCGTACCAAAACCCAGCTCTCTGCACACCACACTGGCTGCCGTCCTGTCCCACAAGTGATCGACCACGGTCCCCCATTTCCCATTCCGGAGCACCTCCACACGACCTTCACCCAGCCTGGGGCCTGCCTTGAGGCGGACAGGCTGTATGGAGCAGCACAGATGACATGAGTCAGTTGTCACGCGGAGTCACGCAGCATCATTTTGACACAATGCTGTAAACCTTACCACCACTGGATATGGAGCCTGGGGTCTTCCTGAGGAGATGCGAGCAAACTGAGGCCCCGGGACGCACTTGACCACGGCATGTCTCCCGTTCTTACAAGGAGTGGGACTACGGGGGATGGACAGCTGAGCGTGGCACTCGGATAAACTGTTCTCAGTGCCCAGACAGTGCACCTTCTCCACCCAGAATCCCTTCTTTTTTGCCATGAGACTGATTCTACAAAGAAAAAAGAGATACGTCTTCCATAGATTAGTGTTGAATATCTCAGCAATATTTTATTTTTTACATAATAAAGAAAAATGTTTTTTTTTTTCAAAGGTTTAACACCTAAAAACTACTGAAGGTTTGATATTGGAAGTCTTTTAGTTACCTTGTAGATGGATCTATGACTTTGGTGTCCCATATTTTTCTGTGAACAAAAAAATATATATCCAAAAATGACATATTCATATTCAGTACCGTCTGCTCCTTGTGTTAATTATAATATGATTGTAGCACAAATATACCACATGTTCTTCAGAATCAGAAAGCCTTTATTCATATTGTATGTAAACAAACTGTAGATGGCACTCAAATAGTGCATTTAGCCTAAACATTCAATTATAAGATATAACAGAAATTTATTAAGAATAACAATTAAAAACACTAACAGTTAAGTATAAAATATATAGATACAGATTCATAAAACTATATTAATTATATGGACTTAAGTTGTATTATTTGTGCATTAGGATGTCTATTGAGAGTAAGGGTGTACATATTTACTGTAATAACAAACATAGAAAAAGAGACTTTGATTTTGTGTCCATAATTTAAAAAATTAGGAAGTCAATGGGAAAAGGGGGAGGGCGGTGGAGTGGGCAGGGGGGTGGTCGGTTTTGACAATTTAGTTTTGTATTTTTAGAAACAGTACCATAAAATCTATTTCGACCCAACAGTAAACAGTGTATATTTCCTAAAGTGGATATACACTGCACCACAGGATCTGGAGTCTTACTCATTAATATTCGTGATATGCAAATGCATGATCTCTGATTGGTTAACAACAACGTGACTCTTCCACTGCCTTGGTTCACTCTTCTTTCTTGGGTAAAAAATAGAATGATGTGTTATCTCGACTAATAACACAAGCTTGAAGGAGTTGTGGAGTTGCTAATGCTAACGGTTAGCTTCTATGAACCAAGATGCGCTCTAATCTACCCTGGATGCTAAATGACACAATTTCACAATAGATCTGTGTGGCTTTTTCTGACCTAAGCATTTCCTCGTCTATCGGCAGCTAATGCAGGAAATAAGGGTAGAAGACTATTTTCACATTTAGCCTGCAACTTAGTGTGACCAATCATATTTTAAAAATAACAAGTATTGTATGTTTCACAGTGAACCTTACCTTTGACTTCAAGTACTTAAAGAATACTCGTCTAAATTTTTCTGAGTACCAGCATCATTTACATGGTTACGACTCATACAGGGCCAACGCATATAAGTAAACTAGTGTGCATCATTTATATTGCTACACCTAAAAATGGATTTGACTAAACTGTAGCCCTAAAATTCAAATTCAGTCCCTGAAAGTTTTTTTAAAGCCCAACATGCAACATCAGTGACACAGAACATTTCGGGGAAAGCAGGGTTTGACCAACAGAGAAATGCAAACAACAACTGCCAACCTCTGCTGAAAACAAACAATGATTTATGCAGATGCTTATGTGGGAAAACGGGGAGGAAAGTCCTCTGTTCTTTTGGCTGAGATGCAAAGAATACATGCCACACAGGCCATGCTAGGACTTCCACAGACCACTGCAAAGGGCATGTTGGTAATGACTGTGCCAATGTTTTTAAACTGATGTGGGAGGGATGGGAAGGAGGGTTATATAGGGTCATTTTAACCTGTAAAGCACTTTGAGTTGCATTATTTGTTGGAAAAGTGCTTTATAAATAAAGTTTGTTTGATTGATTGATTGAAGTCAGAGCAGCGTCAAAAGGCTTATTAATCATCAGGGCGCATTTATACCTGAATTTAATCAAAATACTTAAGTTAACAAATAAAAATGAACTAGACCTGGGGCCTCATTTATCAAACGTTCGTAAACGTTCCTATATTCCCTCCTACGGATGTAATTTAGAATGTGTGTACGAACAGTCAAAAGTCTGACTTATGAAACATGTGATGGCCTCTCGTACGCATGTTCCTCCGCAATCGTCTGATAATAAATCCCACCTGTTCGCACCAAGGCGCTCGTGCCCGGTTACCGTCATTCACATACAGAAACGCCCTCAATTAACCATATTTGGTCACAATATGTCCTCGGGAGGGGATTCCCTGGGTTCTTCCCAGAAAAAAAAGCAAAACTTTATTGACCGCGAGATCGAAGCACTGGACACTTAACGCGTGATCGGGGAGCAGAGAGGTTCTGGAGGGTTGTTTTATTTGTAAAATAGAATCTGACCTGAAATCAGATCAGTGCGCTGCGCTCACGGAAGAGACAATTTTGACCTATTTTGAAAAACAAATCACCATAAAATCATTTTTGCATTTTTAAAATAAAAATAATCAAATTTTTTTGATCTGTGAGGACAAGTAACTTGTCGATTTTGGCTCTCGTCTTGAAAAATTTGGACTCCCTGCACTATTATAGACTATTATATCTCGTTTTTATGAACACTGCATCAAACTAAACTAAACTAGTAACTTTCCTACATGAAGACACTTCTCTCTATGTTCGTGTGAATGCTAAGGTAGGTCAATATTTGCATTCCACACATAAAACTCCAGACTGTTCTGTAAAATCAAAAAACAACCCTTAAAAAAGAAACCAAGGATGTTGGACTCAACAGGCTCATTGTCAGGCATGTTGACATATGTGTGAAATCATGGGCTGCTGAATACACACACAACCTGTTTCTTGATGCTTTAAGTAGTCCCTGGCCAATGAGAACGAGCTGTTCTCAAGTTAAAAATATCAAACATCAAAAGCGTTTCAGCTTGTCTAAGACTAGTATAATGTAATTTACGCTCTTGAATTTGTTTTACGCCTCAAAAATACAGATTTGTGGAACTTTATTTATGGAAAAAAGACAAGCTAAATACGTGACTGATAAACTTCTTATTTTAGATCATTTCTCCTAACTTCAAATAAAGCTGCATGTGCTGTGGCCGGCTCTAAATGGTGACTGGTCATTGAGTTCAACACTTATTCTTTACAATCCCATGAATTAGACTTGTAAAGAACCCTAAATGTGTCTACCATGTGGTGCTGAATAGAAAGCCAGGATCGTGCACATCTTCCCATGAGCCAAACATGTCTATTACTTGTTTGTGACCTCCCCACTGACAAACCAGGCTAACCAGTGAGCCCCAACAGGCTTTAAGTGATCACTTCAGCTCTTACATTAACTCTGAATTACATATACCAGTTCAATTTGATCCAAGTAAAATGAAAGAATAGTCAAATGCATCACTATGAAGAACTTATTTTTGTTATTGATATGGACAAACTGCAGATAATTACATTTTTTAACATGCTGTACATGGTTGGACCACATAGACGTCCCAAGTTTCTTTTAAACTTTATGTCTGTCCAGCATGAACAGAGCCTAATGATAGGGGCTCACACCAGACTTTTAAAAAGCAAATACACAACAGTTTAGGTTACTCAACAACTTAATTATACCATACATCCTCTGCTGTTCTTTTAAAGCAACACTAAAGAGTTTTTAACACTTTAAGCTATTCCTTTAAAAGTAGGTTTCAGTGATTCTTGAGGTAGAAACTTCACCAACTTTAGATTCTGCAGCCCTCTGCTGACTAGAAACTGCTCTTAAAATTTTAGTGGGACGGGTAGGTTCACTATAGGTTGAGCTCTCACCGTGCTTTACGGGATTTAGCGGTTTAAAGTGCCGATAGCAAATATAAAGGCTAGCAGTTAGCGTTTTTAGCTTGTTTACCATCATTAAAATGCACAACAAGAAGATAAAGGATTTTACTTCATTTGTTGGCATCATGGCGGAGCCTGGAAGCAAAAGTAACACAGTAATGTTTTTGGAGGTGAAGCAAAGAGCTAAAACCAGAGTGAACATTGGTGCGGCCTACGCTAGTTTGAGGGAACTAAAGGAGGCTACTTAATCATGGACTGATGGTGACCTGGCTTTGTTGCTACTGGACTTGTAAGTAATAATATTTTTGTCCAACAGTGTGGATCTTTTTACTTTGTGGCTTATTTAGTATCAGTTGGCTCATATTAGTGTTAGCTTGTCGTTAGCGCTAGCTACAGCAGGCTGCGGTAGGGTTGTTGACAACAGCTGTAATTCTGCTTTCAACCAGTGGGGCGTAGAAGCAGGAAAATGTTTAGTGTCACTTTATTTAAAAGGAATGCTGTAAATTTTATTTGAAAAAGCACTAATACACAAATATTTAAATCTGTTTTCATTATAAACACAAAGTTTACATTAAAGGGTGGAGGCTTAATTCACCAACACTTCCTGTTAGAAAAATGGGCCTAAAGAAGCGTTATCAGGTTATCAGCAAAAAAAGTTGATTTAGGTATTACTCGCACTTTAAAAGAAAGTTATGACCATATAAGGAAATATAAGAGGAAAAGGAAAAATAAGGAAAGTGGAAAAAGAGGACAAATCTACTGTTTATTAGTGTAAAGACCATCTACTTTCAAACCCCTCTATCGTTTCATAAAAAGGACCTCGCTGTTCAAACAGAAAGTTTCATAAAGATCAGAGCAAAGTGATCAAATATGTCCTTGTTTCTTCAAATCCAGTTTTCCCAGTCTGATCCGAGCCAAAGGTATAGCCGCTGGAATGTGCAGAGAAATTAAAAGGTGGGGAAATAAATTAGAGAGGCGGTTCCTAAGCAAGATCACACAGACACCAGACAGGAAAACCACATCTGGTCCCAAAAAATGTCACTAAAAAGCCTGAAAATGATACCCCCATCATAAGAAATTTCTGCTGAAACATAATTAAACAAAATGCCGGTTAAGTCCCCAAATCACTACGGTGACGGAGGAAGACAGACAGCCGCTGACGCAGCGGACAGCGCTGCAAAGCGCAGCTGTAATTGGCCGCATTTCACACGAGCAAGCGAAAATCTGGCTCTCGCTCCCTCTCGCCGTCACCTTTTTCACTTGTTACTCTCTCACACTTTCTTTGCCAGCTGTGTTTTACTCTCTCACACACACGGTTATAATTGGGGTGTGCTTTTTCACCCTCAGCAGAAACCCTGGAGAGCTTTGGTCCTGACCAACTTGTAATTACAGCATCTTCAGAGTTCCATCCAAGAGACACATGGAGCTGAGAAACATGGCAGGGTCCAGGATTTCTAAGAATGGACTGAGAGGTTTGGCCGAGGAGGTAAATTACGGGGGAATCTCTGGTTGGATTTGGTGAGGCACTATTCTTGTTTTGTTTTTTTGGTAAAAGCAAACTCAATAGTGCATCTTTCATAAAGGACAATAAAGCTCTTGATAATAATCAACCAACACGTCCTGATTTAGAGTTTCTAGGAATTCCTACTGCTTTCAGGAAGGAATCAAATACCGGGAAAAATGTGTTTAAAGTTGAGCACATCACAAATATCCAAGACATTGAGGCATTTGTACGCTCCGAACCAGTCTGAAGTCAAAAACACACATAAAGTAAAAGCAAATATGCATGAGCAGCGACAGAAAGCTGGTACAGATTTGGAAGCAAACACACCGTGATGATTCAGACCAGTGTAGGCCTCAGCTAAACACCAGGTCAGACCCAGGGCAGACAGACCAAGATGCAGCGTCATGGCCGCCTCCATGTAGAAGCCTTATAATTTCAAATAAAACATTTCAACATAATGGTTTAAGTTTGCCCAGACTTAACTCAAAAACTATGTGAGGAGAAAATGCATGATCATTAAGGTTTCTTTTACTTGACCTTAGAGGAAATTTAAAACACACATCTAAGAACAGTGAGCGAGCAGACTCCCTGCAGGCTTGGATCCAAGTCCTTCAAGCTACAGCAACTTTGTTCTTCCCTGTCAGACTTCTTGGTAAGCAGCCAAACATCAGGTAAAACGTTGCAGCCCTACAGATCCACTCATCTTATTCTCACCTGAAATAAAACCCGTGCTTTACATCTTCATATCTTTGCATCTGTGCTGTCAAATCTGCACTGCGAGAGAAAATCTAGCAGACGTACACAAAAAAAGCCTCACACCTGCAATGCAGGAAGCTGTAATAATAAATGATCCTGTTCAGAACTGAGTCAGGCTGCGCTGTTCGACTGCATCTTCTTATGAGGGCCGTTTTATCACCAAAGATATGACGCCATGATTTCCTCCTTCCACACTCAGGGCTTGTTATAGCTTCTCCGTGTTCCCAATAATGCTTGTTTATAGCAGATGGCTCGACTCAAGGACGATGCAGAAATGCTTCCAAACACCGAACGTGCTCCATTGAGGTCATTTGTAAAGTCAATGGGGTCTCCAGATTGAATGAATTTTCTTCTCCGTAGTCTTTTGTGTAGTATGAGGAACCAAACACCAGAGCAGACGTCGCAGCCTGTTACCACTTCAGTCCCATTGACCCCCGGCCAAGAGGAGGGAGAATGGCTAAACTGGGAGTCATCCGTGACCAGCAGCTTTCCAACTGGGTTCCATTCCACTGATGTTCAGATACTTTTCATTCTCATTCTTCTAATCTCTTAATGTGTGGTCCTCCTCCTGTGGGTTGAGAGTGGAACTTTTCCCCAAACCACCATCGAGGTTTTCAGCAAGCACAGGAGAAATGTACCTCACTGCCATAGAGGCAACGGAAGAGTTTAAACATGTCTGACCTTGTTTTCTTTCCCTTTGTTGCTGCTGTTTTGCTTGTTTGTTTTTCTCTTTAATGTATATTTAAAACATCATGTCTTACCTTACTTAAAGTTGGCTGTTTTTATGCAGAGCACACCATTAAAGCTGGGGTTCATAGTGTGACATCATCAAGATGCCTCATACCACACACGCGCACACCTTGTAGCCCTAACGGACAGTGATGTTTTGATATGTTCCTGCTCAGACACACCTGATTCTAACTGCTGAATCACCTCCTCAGCCTCCATTGGGTTCTGCATTAACTGCTCACCAAATCTGCAGTGTTCAAGCAGGGAAACACCTAAAACCTGCAGGAATCCAGCCCAAGTGATGCTAGCACACCCCAGCTAATGCTACAAAAGGCTAAAACAACAGTTCGACGTAACGTAAGGTTGAATGTTATGCTAATCATTTAGCTCCAATACACAAAAGACAAATCCCTTTTCCTTCCTCTCCCTCCCCTTCCAATGCTAGTTTGAAGTTTACAGACTGACATTAACTCAATGCAGGTGGAGTTAGCATTCAAGCTAGTTAGCTAAGCTGACCGTGCGTCAGTGCGTAACCCCGCAGCGCATGCTGGGAACCGTGGTGCATTCTCACTGTTTGACAGTTCTCTCTTGTGAATATGTAACTCTACTGGTCAACGCTCCAGGCTCGTGGAAACGATTCATGTTGCTGCAGAGGCCAGAGGAGGGACTTGGGGGAAATATAAACTTCGAAGGATTACCTACTTTATATCTAAGAACAGAGTCAGACAGTCAAATTTAAGCATCTTTGAAGTTACATCAAAAAAGTTTAACTACGCCCTGCTTTAACTGGCATTTAATACATTTTAAACTAAATAAAAATGGCAGATCACTAATTGTTCTGTTAATCCTTAAAAATCTAACAAGCCATGTTAGTTAAGGTTCCTTTAAAAAAAGAGAAGCATCAACTAGGGCTGGGCAATAAATCGAAAACTTACTGTTATTGAAATTTCTGACTCTTATCGATATCGTTTTTCACATGTCAATACATTTGGTAATAAAAAAATGAAAAGATGTGTGTAGGTTGGCAACATTCATGTCCCTTTGAGAAGCTATCACCTCGAGTCACATGACAACGTGACTCATCGTAATACACGTGACAGCCCCATCTAGTGGACAACTTTTGGTTTTGCGCATACGTGTAGTTATCGTCCATTTATCGTTACCGAGGTGATCTCAATATATCGTGATATTGATTTTAGGCCATATCGCCCAGCCCTAGCATTTAGTATTAGCAGAGATTTCCATTAAATTTAAGCATTTTAAAATGTGCAAAAAGTACCATAAACCGGGTCTTAGCTGTTCATATTCATCTTTACTTTCCTTGAAACAGGTTACTTTTATTGTTTAATCAAATTCCTTTTATCTTCAGAGTATCCTTTACTTAAGGAAGTTCTTATACTTGCTTTATTTTAACACAGACTGAGCATATTAATACTTACTAATTATATTGTGTTACACATCAGATGTAAAAGAAATGGCTGAGCTTTTCCTGAAGAGGCTGTCCTGTCAAAAAGACAAGTTGTTCCACACAGACCCTTATTCCACCGCCCGATAGCAACCTCACTCAAGCGTGGCATCGGTGGGACAGAAAAAGCACCATCAGAAGTGATATTACACCTCAGGATGAGAATCTAAAAGTTAAAGTGCTGCTTTTTGTCTGAGAGCTGCAGGTGGACGATAGTATCAGAAGGGAAAGGAGTGAGAGAAGGGCAATGAGGTGTGCACCGGTGATTTGCCAGGAAAGAAGTGCAGAGAAAGGGCAATAGGGAAGGAACAGGAATCCCTTTATCATCTACCTATAAGGCTGAAAAAAGAGGGAGGGCAGAAGTGGCTGGAGGGAAAAGATAAGCCCAAATCAAATCTTTTACTTAAAACAGCTCTAAAGAAGATGCTAATGATGCTTTCACGTTTCAGGAAGTGTTTTTTATACATTTAAAGGAATACTATGCAACTTTTTCATATTTTTAAATAATTTTTCTTGAGCCAGTTTGTGCTAAAATGACCCTTTACATGGTTAATGAAATGTCACTCAGACCCCCACCGCCCTCTGTGGCCAGAATACCGCAATTACAACTTCAGAGTGCTGGTCCGGTCCCTGTTGGACTTAGTAAAGTGGAGCTGACATGTCTGGTGCTGCAGTCTGCTTCCAGCATGTTTCCTACATGTTTTAGATCGTGAACACAGCTGATTTGTTTGATTTAGTGATGAACCGCTCCTGTAGACACTAATGAAGGCTGGGGAGACGTTTCAGCAGTTAGATTAAGGTGTTAAAAAGACAAACGCACAGCGAGGAGATACGTTTTACTTTCGGTTTCAACAACGAACACTAGGGGGTGCTCAAAACAAGCAAAACTACCAAGTGTGCCTTTTACATCCGGATCTTTGACTTGAGGAAAGAATCCTGTATTTGTGATATAAATCTTGAGTTTTTAACATGAATGGTGTTTATGGCCAAACAGAAACTCTAAAACGAGTCGTGCTTACTTGTATGTTTTGACGTTGTGTTGAGAGGCCTCAGGAAATCCCAGCATCCCGCACACCACCCGGCTGCTGTTGAGACTCCAACCCAGGTCGCAAACTTGCCTCCATCTCCCAGCATGCCTCACTTCCACTACGCCTTCTGTGACAAGGCTCTTCTTCTTGGTCGCCATGAGGATTGGACGAAGACGGACCTCTTCGATTCGTACCTTGCTGTGACCCTTCCAAAGGAAGCACACCCTCTCAGTGATTTCAAGTCTTTCTAAACATGATGATGTACCAGAAATAATCGGCTGTACCTGGTAGTGGTATGGTCTTTGGAACCTGGGGATCTCATACTGATGTCCGTTTCCATAGTACCCATATCCTGGATGACTCTGGGTTGCAACAATCCCCCCCCATTGAGGTGCTTGGCTGACAGAAGGCCTAGCAGCAGTTGTGTGACCTCTGCTGGGTGTCTGGTCCACCCTGTGCTCAGGGGTGCACACAACCCCCAAGTCCTCAGAGTGTTTACAGTCATTCACCCCCCAGCCGTTGTGTCTGCAGTCTTTCAAGGACTTCTCTGAGCCGCCGCACCGTACATTATCCATCCATATCGGACCTTATGAAATCATAAATTCACAACTTCATTCATTAGGATGTTAACTGATTGTTCAACGCATGAACAGACAATGCATCCACACAACAGGTTGAGTCAGTAGCTAAATACCCAACACTTGACTTTTATAGGCAGGCTGATTTAGGGTTGCACCTTAGCAGTATGTTTAGCTGGAGATACACAGTATTTTACAAGGCGGCAAGGTGCTGTAGATCTCGCTCCCTAAATCCATTCGACCTTCTCTTTAATTTGGATTTAAAAGCAGCAGTAAAGATTGTCCATAAACCACAGCAAGTGTTGCACAACTCTGGCAAGCAAATGCTGTCATTACTCCTAAACAAATGCCCTTTTTTTCTGCTCGTATATTTACACTGCTAGCCCGTCAGTTTACCTTAACGAGACGTAGGCTACAAACCCAAAACAAGATATCTTTGTCACTTTATGGTGCTGGTTAGTTTTGAATGGTTTAATTGGTGGTCTTTGCATGAAGCTAAACTGAGAAGCTGTGGGCTAAGGGTGCTCTAGCACAGAGGTTTAATTCTACAAAGTACTATAATAAGACTTTTGTCTCAGTTAAATATGTCAAAATAAACAATTTTCTTGTGTATTTAAAATAGTTTAATGGAATACAGCTTTGGACTAAGCTTTTGCAAATTATAAGTTTAGCCTTCATTGCATAGCACAGTACAAATAGATATAGACGCCAGGAAGAGCTGTAAATGCAGTTATTAGCTAACTTGTGATTTCCTCAGGATGTTGACTATTTAGTTGTCTTACCGAGCTAGCTTTAATGTGCAATTGAAATACATTGGTCTTATAGTGTTTTGGGATTATTTTTTTGCAATTATGAAATATTAGGATGCAGAAATAAGTTGGTCTTATGTTACACTACAGGATATCTTTAAATTAAGTCATACATGTGTGTAAATCTGTTTGATGAATGTGACATTTTCAGCTTGCAGCGTGACTTTCCAGAGCTCCAATAAAGACATAATTTAGTTTTCTCACAATTCTAAAAGAGTTTGAAATTTATGAGAAGAAAAAACATTTCTAGGTCAAAATAAAGAAAAATGGTTATAAACAATATTATTTGTTGTAAGTGGCTGTTGTGCAGAAATATAGATTACTTTTAAGCAAGGAGATAATAACTATCATAGTTCTAAACCAGATTATAAGAAAAAACTTCTAATCTCAAAAATGTCATTGACAGTATTTCATAAACCTTTACAATGTCATCTACGACGTCACATTTTATGGTTATTGACATCAGAAATCAGGACCTCTGTAACACTTCCAGTCAGAATTTGAAATATTTGTCCAGTGTAAAGGTTTAAAATTTCGAAAAAAAACAAAAACGCTCTTTTTGTTTTTGAGATTAAAGAATCAATTTTGTAATCTGCCCAACTCAGACTGTCTAGTCAGAGCTAGTCTCTAGTTCTCCAAACTGAAGCTGTTCAAAGAGGCAACTGCAACAGGCAAAACGTTAAATGGCGTATTTTACAGCAGGTATTTTGACCAAGACAGAGGCGTGTTAATGAGGGCTGCATCCTATTTAGAAGAAGTTATACTCATTAGCAGCACTACAGAACAAACAGCATGGTTGCAGAAGTGGAATGCAGCCCTGACTGTTCATAACACGTTAGTAACCCACCTCCACAAGCATTATTACAACAGCAGACGTATTAGTTTAATAAAATAACAAGCTCAATAACTTGTCATGTCCAGATATTGTCATAAATGTATATTTGCCTCTATCGGCTTCCGTAGCATTTGATTGGTAAAAGCTCTCACCTGTTCCTTCTCCATATTTGGCGCTGTGAGCCCACGTGACAGCCCCTCGGAAGCCCAGCTCTTTGCACACCACGTTAACTAGCTTAATGTCCACTTCGTCATCGCAGATAGTTCCCCAAGTGTTGTTGTGAAGCACCTCCACGCGCCCTTCGTTCCCCTCTCGCGCGTAGTTTCCCGCCAGTCGCACCTTGGCGACAGGTGCGCGTGCCGCTCTGCGCTGGGAGGACGCGCTGCGTCGCGGTTCTGCGCGTGCGGTGCAGCTGAGGGACAGTAGAAGAAGAAGAAGGTGGACGCTCAAGCTGGGGGAGCGGGTCATCATGGGTGAGAGGAAGAGTCCTGGAGAAGAAGGTGGACGCTCTGTTTATTAAACTTCTGAGGGAATTTACAGTAGATTTAGGGTCAAAAAAAAGTTCTCAAACAAGACACTAAGGTGTTTTTTTCAATTAAATAATCCAATTAGGGCCTTGATGTAAACAAAAACCCCTCAAAAGTAAGAATTCAGCTCTGAGAGAGTTATTACTTATCCGCTGCCAATCGGTGAGATAAAAGTCTGGCCTTGTTTTTGCATTTCCACTTTTGATTTCAGTCTGAGCTGCAGCAGCAGCCGCCTCACAATGATGCCTCACATATCAAATGAATGCTTTTCTCTCATGTCAAACACAGGCATATAATTAGAGAAACAGCAGCACGCTTTTTGTGAGGCAATTTACGTGAATAAACATCCCTTGAGGCTGACTAAACCAGACAGAAATATAAGAGGTAGGTTTAAACGGGTGCTGAACACAGCCAAACACGGCGGTGAAGTGGTGGAGTTATTTAAAACACCAACACACAGGAGCCACAAGACAACATAGTGTACAAAACGCACCAAAATGTGTGTGTGTGTGCTTTGATGATAAAGTTACAAAAGAAAAACCTTCAACAAGTACATGAATTACACTGATTCTATGGTTTATC